>JAFIRS010004020.1:0-103873 GCA_018342105.1 Gonioctena quinquepunctata | reverse complement strand
GCGACTGTCCAATAGTCAAAGAAAATTCAGATCATACAGCATTATTTGGGGTTGTTGAAATTAAATGTGAAAAATCGCATAACGGAAAAACTTTCAATAAACAGTACAATTTTTAAAAAGCAAATTTCGATCAAATATATTCGAGTTTCAAAGACATGAATAGGAACGAGTTAACTGATTCTAGCAACGTGGATGCGGTACTAGAAATATTTTATAAAAAAATATATGAGATTTTCGATCAATTTGTACCAATGGCTGTATGCAAATAACATTCATACCCACCTTGGTTCAGTCGGAGAATCATTTCAGACATAAGAAAAAAAGATTTGCATGGAAAATTGTTCAGGAAATATTGTAGGGAATCGGATGAACAACAATTAAGGTACTCGAGGACAAAAATAAAAAGGAAAATGAAGAATGCCCATAGGCAGTATATTAATAAAATTGAAGAAGGTATTACAGGCAACTCTAGTGATTTTCGGAACCATGTTCATTCTCTTAGAAAAAACCAGTGCACTTCTGACACGGGGGCAATGATTTATGAAGGAAGGAAAATTGAGAATAATAGGGAAATTAGATTTGCGTTCGCTTAGTACTTTGAATTTGTCTATGCTGATGCAGAGGCGAATTATAATATAGATGAATTCAATTTCAATGAAGATGGTGCCATGAACCGCCTTTGCATCAGAACTCTCACAGATAAAGAAATAAAATCGGCAATTAGGTCCCTGAAACCAAAAAAATCTTTGGGCCCTGACAAAATACCCGCTTATATTATCAAGGGATGTGCGGATTTTCCACTGGCCCCACTGAGAATAATGTTCAAATCCCATCTTAGCAACAAATGAATATCTTTCTCTTTGGAAGACAACTGAAATATGTCCAATTCTCAAATCAGAAAAAAAATTAAATTGTCAATTATATTCCTGTGGCTTTGATTTGCGTTCCAAGCAAAATATTTGAAAGTGCGTTATACAAAAAAATATATGACTTCGTTAGTCCTTCAATATCGCCAGAACAACATGGTTTCATGACGAAAAAATCTACCGTTACAAATTTAATAAGTTTTACACAAACAGTGGGAGAAATTGTTAACAGCCGACGGCAAGTTGACGTAGTGTTCACCGATTTTCGTAAAGCTTTTGACATAGTAGATCATGATGTGTTGATGAGAAAAAATGTTAGCTTTGGGTTTTCAAAAGAATTAATCAATCTGTTTGTGTCATATCTGAAGGGGACACATCAGTACATTGTATTTAGGAAATGCACATCGGAAAATATTAACACAATGTCAGGAGTACCACAAGGATCCAATTTGGGGCCACTTCTTCTTCTATGTTTGATAAATTCATTACCAGATGCCATTCAGTTCTCAGAGTGCTATTTGTCTGCTGATGATTTGAAAATATTGGAGAGAATTCAGAATGTTTCCGATTGTGAAAGTTTGCAGAAAGATCTTGATAATATATGGCGTTGGTCAGAAGAAAACAAACTTCCTTTTAATACTGGTAAATGTTTTACAGTAACATTCACTAGGAAAAAAATTATTACAAATGACACCTATGAATTGGGCAGAACTCCATTACCTGTTAAAGAAAATGTGAAGGATTTAGGAATAGTTTTTGATGAAGTGTTCAAATTTGATCTTCATATTAATTCATTACTCGTCCAGAAATGGATTTTTCCGTGCTTAAGTTATTTTACGCGCGCACCGAAAAATCCTTATTTCCGGACTCGTAAAAAAATATACTTTTTCGCAATCCTGTTCAAATTGTTTAATTTAAACAACTCGTTAGACACAACGCGATGTTTCTTATACATTTTTATAGATGGGATCACTGCTATACGCGTGTTGTATCTCACAAGCGAGATAAGCTTTCAGTATATTACTATAGGGCGACGTTAGAGAAAATCTTTGCGTCAGAGATCACAATGCCGCCTTGGAAAACGCGAATATTTTCGATACCGTTTTCTTCACTCATTTCTTCTACATTTTCAATAGTTTCTCAACTCACAACATGTCTTCTGACCTGCAGGTGACATCAGCTTGTGATCATCAGTTTTGGATAACCTTGAAAATGATATATTTTCAGTGGTGGATATATTGGTAGTGGTTGGCAACACTGGATCCCGTATCAGGACTCAATTTAAAAATATTACCCATTGATTTCTCATCCTTCTCATGCGCCGACAAGTATTCCTTCCGATAGAATTTGAAGAACAAATAAAACATGTACATTGCTTGGGGTATCAGCACGCAACATGGAAGTTTTGGGTATGTGCAATCTGCTCGTAGTGCTCGGCCATAAAAAATGATGAGTGCTATGAACTGGACCTGAAAATTGTCAGTATTATAGTTTTATAGTGTACGTCGGATATCCAATTCTACAAGAGATTCTTCAATGGCAGTGAAACTCTGAATTTCTTCCCAATTTGTACTGGGTTATTAACTATGAATTACCAATCCATTATCATCGCTATTAATACTTTATAGAAAAAAAGTTAAATATAAAAGTTGTGGGGGTATGACTGAATTTGATAAAATGATATCAAAAATAAAGTAGCATGCAGATTTCAGAAAAAAATGATGGGATACCCTGTATATTATTGAATTTTTGGGATGATGATTTTTTCCTGATTTCAAGAATATACCATATGTTACCCCTATTTTATACCGTTTTTGCGTTATTAAACTAGTTGTTCCTGTAAATACATATTCTATGAAAGTTAACACTTTCAAAAGTAAGTTATAAAAATGACAAGTATTTTATGTTTGTGACATTTCTTTATTGGGATAATCAAAATGGTTTACAGTGAGGAACAAAAAGTTCATATATATATATATATATATATATATATATATATATATATATATATATATATATATATATTTATATAAATATATACCTGACCTCACCCATTTGAAATGGAACTACCCTTGTAGAATACGCATTTTTCAATCAATCTCAGAAAAAAATTGATATTAAGCATTGAAAACTGTATTATGACACATTTTCATAACTTCAGCCCTATTTCCAAGGCACACTAAGTTTTTTTTCTTTGTCAAAAACGGCAAAAGTTTGGTAGGCAATTTTTGTTTTCAAGTTTGACTACACCACTGGATTCCTAATTGTTATAAATAGAAACCATCAAAATTTCATAACAAAATATTGGTTAACAACGAAGTTACAACTTCAATTTTGGAATTTTTATTTAGATTATAGACATATTTAAAATCTGGCAACACCGTCGATACAAAGTAGAACACCAGTGAACTTGTACAGCGAAAATCCGAAGTCAATAGCTCATTCCGTTCTACAGTTATAAGAATGGTAATGTGAGCGATTATTGGTGGAAGCAATTTTGTAATAAAAATCTGACTAGGCCACTGGATTTGTAAATTATATTCCCTTAAAATAATTTATTCAAGTGTAGATTATGAGTGTATTCGAAAAGAACAGAAAATTTTAAATTCAACTTCAAGTTATACAGAAGTACATTCTTCCAAAGCCGATAAAAACTAAATGAACAGAAACAAGTTTTAAAGTATTTATTCAACAATAAAACGTCATTAAGCAAAAACTTAAACTAAAATGAACATTACTGTAAAATTAAATATTTGAATTTTTGTGGCTTCCACCGAACCCCCATTAAGTTCAACACATATATTGTATCTCTTCCGAATATTTTTCACACTATTTCTTATTTGTTGAGGTGTAATTTCGGCACAAATCCAGTGGCGTAGTCAGATTTTTATTACAAAATCGCTTCAACCTCAAATCGCTCACATTACCTTACTTTCAGGAGTTACAACTGTAGAATGAAATGAGCTATTGACTTCGGATTTTCACTGTACAAGTTCACTGGTGATCTACTTTGTATCGGCAATGTAATAAAAATTATAATCAAATATTTTGTTCCTAAAATTAAAGTTGTAACTTCGTTGTTAACCATAATTTTTTTATGAAATTCTGATGGTTTTTATTTATAGCGACTACAAATCCAGTGGTGTAGTCAAATTTAAAAACAAAAATTGCCTTCTAAAATTTTACCGTATTTGACAAGTGCCTTGGAAATGAAACTTAAGTTATGAAAATTTGTGTCAAAATACAGTTTTTCGTGCTCAATATTATTTTTTTCTCAGATTGATTGAAAAATGCGTATTCTACAGAGATGGTTCCATTTTTAATGGGTCATACTGTATACAAAACAAAAAATAAACTTGCAGCAGAAAGTGCACATAAGTTATTGTATCCAAATCGTCCAACACGGTCAGAAAATACATCAAAAAATATTTTTACCAAAAGGTGAATCATACCTTCAGTTCCAGTAGAAAACCAGGAAGAACAACTAGATATTCTAATTCATTTCGAAAGTAAGCCTATCCATTTCAATTCGCAAATGGACTTTATTGAAATATTGTATAATTTTTTTGAAAATTCTGAATGTAGTTTGAAAAATGTAGACGATCAATAAGATAAAAGTTTTTCCAAAATCCAACGTACTTTGAGAAAAGACAACTGAAAATCATATAAAATTTCACCCGTACAAGTTCTTACAGATACTCAAAAGAGGAAAAGGCTGGAATTTTGCCAACAGATGATTCAAAATCTCAATGAAGATCCCGATTATTCATCTGAAATATTATGGACTGATGAGTCACCCTTTTCTACAGCAACAGTTTTCATTAGAAAATATCGAAGGTCATGAGAAATAGAGGACAACAGAAGAAGATTGGTGAAAAAATAAAGAAAACAGGAAGAAAAACTGTCAGGGTTTGGTGTGCAATTTTCAGAAATAAAATTGTTGGCCCTATATTTTATGATTATACAGGGTGTTATGTAATGAGTTTTCGATATTTCGCAGGACTATTCCTTGGTTATTTATAATGTGAAAAGTTCATATAAGCATATGTCCGCAGGGCCTTCATTTTTCATATACAAGGTAATAACAATTCATTTTTATTTTGTTTTTTCGTGAATAATTTTCAAAGTAATATTTGGAAAAAAATTGGTATTTGGGAATTTTTTAATACGAGAATTTCAAATTTGATCATTTTTGGTCAGCGGAAAACCCCCATGCGATACAGGAATCACATTTCCAAGCTATCCCAACGTGTGGGCAGCAATCCTTGAAGATCATTTTATAGGTCCATTCTTAATTCCAGGAAGATTGAAAGGAGAGAGTTATCGTCATTTTTTTTTAAGAAGATTTGCCTATTTTACTGGAAGATGTACCGCTTAGACTACGAAATGAAATGTGGTTTATGCATGACGGTGCCCTGGCACATTTCAGTATCCAAGCGCGAGAATTTTTAGATCAAACTTTCGGCAACCGTTGGATGGGTTGGGAAGGGCCTCAACCATGACCCCCTAGGTCACCAAACCTTAACAGCTTGCTTTCTGTCCTGTGAAAACATTTAAAATCCTCAATTTACCAGACACCTATCCAAAATGAAAAGAAGATAGATGCGTGCATACAGACAGGAGGTACACATTTCGAACATTTATTGTGATTATGATTCAGATTTATATCAAGTGTTCCGTTGTTCATTGTTGTTTGAAAGTTAGCGTTTGAAACGTTTCTATGTTGAATTTAAAAAAAGTTTTCAAAATTGTTTCACTTTTTGACAAATACATGCATCGATTAATTTAAATCAAAATATCTCGAAAACGATAGCCTGTAGCGACTTGAAAAGTCACGTAAAAATGATAAGGGAATCGATTTTTCTGTGATTTCAATAGAACACCCCGTATATTATTTCATTTTCGATATCTGCTCATAGTTCTCAACGGTTTTCTCCAATACACTTCACTCCAAAATTCTATTGTCTTTATTAATTTGTAGTAGAATCTCTCAATGAATTCGACTATCAAGAGGCGTAAAGAGAGTTTATTGAGGATGAACAGTACCTCTCACTGGAAAATTTCGAAGCCTACGAATGTGTTCTGTAAATTCACAATCAAAAGAAATTAGTTAGCTAAAAAATTAGAATTTATTTTTGAATAACACTTTCATTCAATCCCAACAATTATTTCATCAAGTGTTCAATGTGGCTCCTCCCAAATCTTGACAATAGCCACCTAAATCTTGACAATAGCTTCTCTCACGTTCATCTATTTCTTCACATGTATCTATTATTTTGCGTTCCAACTCTTCTCTTGTTTGGAATTCAGTGGCGTAGATTTTTGACTTCAGATACCCCCAAACGAAAAAATCTAGAGATGTAAGATCCGGAGATCTTGGTGGCCATTCTGTACTACCCCTGCGACCCATCCATCGCCCAGGAAAGTTTGTATCGAGAAACTCTCTAGCCATGCGATTGAAATGGGGAGGTGCCCCATCCTGCTGAAATATTATATGACAGTTTTTCCCGCCTAGTTGAGTACCTAGCGGTTTAATATTTCCAAAAGCACTAATTATTGAAAGAGTCAATTTTTTTGAATGACAACATCTTTCAGACACACATTCCCTAGATTCCGATTCTCCTGACCAACCCATTGATGGTTTCGCATGAAAAATTGGATGGATACATACATCAATTATTTGTAGAAAAATTATGAGAAAATTGGGGTATATTGCTGTGGTGTATATTCAAGACTAATAAGGTTCATTTTAGTTTTTTCCCTTCAGTTTATTTTTTCGTTGGCTTAGTTTTTTGTTAAACAGTTTTTTTCATCCTGAACTTCAAGACCTACCCTATATAGAAAAAATCAAATATGTTGGGACAATATGTCAGTTCAATACATAGCGAAAAACATACCATTTGAATCTGAGTTAAAGTCCTTTTGAATATACTTCTTCTCTTCCAGGTTCTGTCGATACACGTTAGTAAATAGTAGAAAAACATCGCAGCATGGACCAAAATGTTCACAGAAGGTAAAAATGCTGAATGTCCCCCTGCGTAGAACATCAGGCCTGTCCATGCACAATAAATCATTGCAGCGTGGTGATATAAATGAAGAAAGGTTATCTGGCGGTAACTTTTTCGTAGAACGAAAAATATCTGAAAAAAAGGAAAACTCATCATCTTATAATGAACTCTTGACCCATCCCTTCACTATGTGGGCCAGTTGTCAGAGTGCCCCCACCCCTCCTTTGTGACGTCAGATCTTTTCATTTCGACACAAATCATCGTCATTCTAGATATTTTTTATTGTAGCATTTCGAATGTTCAACAAAATGAATCATCCTCAAAATGAAATCAAAAATATTTTTCTGGCGAATAGCATCAGAATATTCCTTTCGATTTCATCCGATGGATTACATTTACAAATAAATATTATTGTGCCAACTCACTGTATCTAAACAATCGAAGATCTTCAACCAAAAAAATTTACGACCACCAGCCACCTCGTTCAATGCAAATGCACTAGTGGAATAATCTATGGGAACGCAAGCTTCATGAAACCTCCAATAAACATATGCATACTGCAAAAAACATATTATTTTCATTTTGCAAATCAACACGATGAATAGTTGCAGTAGACTATTCGATGGGGCTCATCCTGATTACAATGTATACAATGATAATAGTAATAATAAAAATAATATTAATAAAGAGAGTGAAGCGGAGAAAACCTATTTTTCAGTTAGTAGATTTTATAATTTCCTCCCAACTGAAATCAAAGGAGCTTAAAACATAAATTCCTTAAAAAAAGACCCAATATCAAAACGTTACCCACTCATTGTTTAATTATTGAAATATTTTCCCTAGACCTGTTCATCATTATTATTTTCATTTGTTCCCTTCATTGTGATATTTATGATTTAATGATTTCAATGTTAATCTCATTCTAGTCCTGTTTTAGCATATTTCATACCAATTAATTTATATTATAATTATTTCAGCGAATTCACCACTATAATATTACATATTGAAAAAAAAACAATTGAACTTGATTTCAAAACGTGTGTACTAACAACTGTCAATATTTTGGAATAAGTTACCTACCCACGCTCAGGCTCTGCCTTAGTGGACACCTGTTTATTCGAAAATAACTTTACCAGGGTAAAACATTCTGCTACACTCTGGAAATATTCACCTGAAATTGTCTGATTAATCTGTCGGAATTTTTTAATGAAATTATTATTATCATTCGTGTTATGTCCAATTGAACAAATGATTTATGGATTAAAATATTTCCAAATCACTTCATTCGCCAAACTGTGGAATGGTGAGTGGATGCAGATATATGTAGGATCACTTTTCCAGATTATAGTGCCATCCTAATATGTATTTTCAAACCAAATAGTTAGATTGTATATAGGTATTCTAATCCCAATTCAAACGGCAATGAAAATAACAGCACTACGAGGAGTGTTCATATGCACTGATCGGCAAATGGGAAATTTATATACCACCAGTGTTTTTACTCCCAAAGCGTTCCTGGTACAATCATAAAAAAAATCTGGCGTGTGTATCTAGTTGCTCAGATTATTAGTAAAGGTGCTATCAAATATATTTGAGTGATAAAAGCTCGGCTAGCTGGATTGGACACATGTTATCTGAAGCCGCATGATTTCCGGAGTTCACAATATTCCTTAATCAGTGCCGTGTGTTGGTGAGGTTAGGAATCATCCATTGAAAATAATTTTATCAATTTGGTTTTCTGGAGATCTTTCGAAACAAATAATGAAATTCAGTTAAGATAACATGTGTCTACATGGGGTGCTCAATGGCTTTGATTGTAAGAATAAGTAACTGAAAACATACCACTGAAAAATAATATGCCGACGCATAGAGAGAGAGAGAGAGAATTCCTTCCCGAAACTTTTTATTTCGGTCCAATTGGGATTAGAAATTCTATACCTTATACATAATTCATCGGGAAAAATCCATATCAACCAATTTGGTATTGTTTTTATGAATTTTTTGGAAAACCAAAATGAATTTTATTCACATCTCACTATTAATGATACAAACTGGCATAACCAACCATTTTTCATAAGCTGTATTTCCAAATCGAAAGTGACTACTAGAGAATAAGAAACACAAGTTTATCACAAAAATGACAAAAAAAACTAATTGAATCAGATTTCGGTTTTGTCCACTATTCTGATAATGTTGATCACAGTGCGAGCCTACATTTCAACCCTCTACTGCCAGGTGGGAACATAATATTCAGAAATTCCATAGGAAAAGCCTGGTAGCATATTCAACCTGATATGCATATAGTTCCTTTCTGGGAACATAGTAGTACCGCTACTTGTCGATAGGTAACACTGCAATGTAAATCTCGTCCAATATTGAAACGACCACTTTGGCCTTCCCCTACCTAACAACCAATTCTTTTTGAAGATGCCCGAACTGTGGCTATTAATAGAAATTCCATAGGCGCACCAAATTATTTGGTATATGTGATACACGTGACGTAGTTTTTGGCGGACGAGTTTTTTGATTATGGTCCGATTCGATTCATAATTGGTACGTGGGGGTTTTCAGGGTCGGAGATTATGATTTTTTATGTCAAAATTCACGAATTCAAGATAATAACTGCACTACCTATTTATTAATCAAACAAACCTAACCTTCCAAACGCTGCATGTCAAGACACTGGTGAAGATTTGCCGTAGCATAAACTGCCACAGCAAATCGTGTCCACTCGTGTTTTCCCCCTCTCTACCTACCAAACGGTCGTTTCAATATTGGACGAGCTCTACTGAACCTAACAAATTTATTCGGTTCATATTGTTTCTGACATTCATAGGTCATGTGTGTGAGCCGTTCTGTAATTGTGATATTTCTATTGAAAAAACTGGTCTTACTGGAGAATGATAGATAATCATTTTTAGTAAACGGAAGTAATAATAAATTGTTATATTTCCTTGATTTGATCCAACATATTTCTGTTCCTACTTGGGAATATTATGCATATGTAGTTGTATCATCCTTATATTCTTTTCTCAGAAATATGGATCCTATAACGTCCTCCATTGATTCATGGTAGAAATTGAAAAAATAACTTCCTTGTGGAAGCTCAGACTCTGAACTTTCAGACGATTTTTTATAATCTTGGTCTGGTGCATAATGTTCCCGATAGGGCACAATTGATATTTTCTGAACAAAATACACTTTCAGTTAAAAGAAAACTTTTTGAGATCAGTTATGATGTATACCGGGTGTCAACGAATCTATTAGACAAGTCATAACATCTAGAATATTAGATGTATCAAAATTAGATTTGGTATAGGTAAATGGTATGTACAGAGGAGAGTTTTCTCATATTTTTCAATTTCTGGTCACTTCCGTTCTCACCGAAAATGGCACCGATTTTGAATTTTTAAATGGAACACCCTGTATATTGTAACATTTTTGTACATTTCAAAAAGTTTTTACACCCACATAATTTTTTCAGGGTCACTTTCAATATTGCATCTAGGTGGCCATGATTGGACGTAAATGAATCTGAGGACTTTAAGTGATCTCAGAAAATTACAATCGCAAAGTTTTTGTGACTAGTATGATAAATATGAATAAGACAAGTTGGCAAAATTATATTTCCATGTCTATCTATTATTTTTCAAATGACGACCATTTTTCGACAAGCACTTTCCGAAAAAAGGATTTTTTGACGAATCTAACAATACTAATTGATTTGCGATTGGATTTAAAATGAGAACATAAATCAAATATAACTAAGGAAAATAATGGATAATGATTTATTTACTTTTGTCAAGTGCGCCATGGATAGCCATGATGCATAATATTTCGCAGTTATTATTATGAGGTCTTCTTTGGAAAACAAAACACTTACTTAGGTAATGACAGTGACATAGGCTTTATGAGCAGACAGTAAAAGTTTTTTAATTTTCGTTCAATTTCAGTCTAATTTTTCTTCAAAATAATGTATACTCAAAATGATAAGTGGATATGTTATCAATATTTGGAGAATGTCATAGAAATTTAGGGAATGCTGCCGAGTTGTATGCTCAGAGATATCCCAATCGGCAACATCCAGCCCATCAGTATTTTCCGTATGTAGAGAATCGTTTTAGGCACGAAGGAAATCGAGAGACGGAACAGAGGTTTATCATAAATGAAGATACTGAGATTAACGTTCTTGCTATGGTTGAGGTTGATGAAATGGTTTCTTTAAGAGAAATTCGTCAAGAAATGCAGATAAGTCCCTAATCAGCAAGACAAATT
Organism: Gonioctena quinquepunctata; assembly: GCA_018342105.1. Taxonomy (NCBI): domain Eukaryota; kingdom Metazoa; phylum Arthropoda; class Insecta; order Coleoptera; family Chrysomelidae; genus Gonioctena; species Gonioctena quinquepunctata. Next base: position 92,724 of record JAFIRS010004020.1, on the reverse strand, counting down.
CTGAAAAAAGCACGGATATCGAGTATTTGGATATCAGTTACATCAACATTTGTATGCTGACGATGGCGATCAAAATCATATAATTAACCCAAATTTTATCAACTTTATTTTATTTGCCGACGAATCACATTTACAAATGATGGTATGTTTGATAAGCAAAATGATCGGTACCGGGTAAAACAAAACTTTTTAAAATGTCACATTCTGATCCAGAATTGTCCCAGAAATCGAAAAATTTTACAACATACATCTTCCTCTTCACATGCCATTCACCTATACCAAATCTCATTTCGATACACCTGATATTCTAGAAGTTATGACTTGTCTATTAGATTCGTTGACACCTAGTATTCATATGAATTAACAAAATATTTTTTTTTCGATTTAACTTTTTTTTGAAAAAATTCATGCAATAGAGGGTTAAAACACCAGAAAAGGCACGATTATAAAAAAACCGATGGCGCGGCCAGTCGGAAAGGTAGATTTAAGAATTTATCTATTGATTCTCAAATTGCCGTCTTATTAATCAAGTTATGAATAATGTATAGAGAAATGTGTCACACAAACCACAGTTTTTTATGAACTCCAAACTCTACGATCCAAAGTTGGAGGAATAAAATCTCCCTAACTGCTCCCTAATGTAATCTGACTCAAATCAAGGCAAGCTAATGTAAAATGAGATATTAAACATAGGGTAAAATGATATACTCTTCATGGTTGGGATTAGGATCAATATTATTGGAGGAAAACTATTGCTTTCTCGCCAACGTTTCAAACTTCAATAAATTCATCATCAGGGCTCTGTAACAAAGAGTTTAACTTTACAATTCTTGTTGAGAAAATTTGAATATTGTTGTGAAGTACCCTCCACACCCTCTACTAGGTGCCACATATTTTATTACTACCCATGATGTCATATTGCCAACAATCCTATTTCGATACTTTAATGCTGAGACTCTGCATTTCGCTAACGAACTCAAAAACTGCTTATTATTGTTCTACATATTCCATTGTCCATATAAAGTTCCTATTGGTCGAATACCATTACGCGGCAGCGTCGTAATGACGAATATGCATCTCATGAGCGTCAGCTATAAAGTAGAGAAGCATCGTTGAAACGATGATTATTACATTTTGTTTCTACATGAGTGTGTACTTCTGCTGGTTGTGCCGCTTGGAATTTCTTGTAACCTGCAAGATTCTTTATTAATATACATCTTAGTGAAGATCATCAACTTTATTTCAATTCCAAACCCCAAATTACAACAATATGCTAAAATAATATAAAAATATAATTAGAAAAAGGCCCACAAAATATTGAAACATTTCCAGGGGTTCAATCACTCAGAATTCTTTTTACAATGCAAACAAAAGAATGTTCTACCAAAACATATTTTAGCCACAACCAAATGTCACAATTTTTATTACTTGAAGAATCCCCTTTCGGGAACAAATGCCACAATATTTTGTTACATTTTGTAACGAAATGAAAAACATTTCGTAAGGTACTCTTAAATAGTTATTCCATCATAATTCATAAAATTTCAAAAACGTTAGATGTTAAATTGTGGTCGAACGCTGCAAGAAGTATTTGAGTTGGTAGGACTGTATAGGTCGCATATCCAAAGCAATTATTTTATACTTTTTAATCGGAAGATTCTCTTTAAAAAGTTTTTTTTAATAATTATTTTATTTTGTGATTTTTAGTCGCCGTAATCTATACATTTTTGTTAATGCATCGTCATTATGAGGCCATTTTCCTGTGAGTTCTGAGCTTCTGGTACTTGAATGAGGAGACCATCTTAGGATCAACTCATTCGCCATCCTGGAGCTGCCATCTTCAATTTAAGAGTCTGACAAAAAATCAATAATCTTCGACTAAATTAATAATCTGCGACCCCAAAGACATCGACATACCAATTGTGAATAGAAACGGTCTATCATCACAAAACTTGTCCACCATATTGGAGCCGCCATCTTGAATTTATGAATTTTGACAATAAATTCGAAATTTTAGAACATCCACATACCAATTTTGAATAGAATCTGACCATAATCACAGAGATCGTCCGCCATCTTGAAGCCGCCCTTTTGATTTTATGAATTTTGACGAAAACATCATAATTTTCGATCCCGAAAACCCCTACATCAATCAAATCGGACCATAATTACCAAAATCGTCCGCCATCTTGATTAATTCTGTATGAAAAATTAATAATCTTCGACCCCGAGAACCCCCACAATCGGACCATCCTTTTGTTTTTTCTATAACAAAAATTCCATAATGCATTATCACGGGAACTATGAACACCTGCCAAATTTCACGATAATCGGTCAACTAGAACGGTTGATTTTGAATTCCTCATTTTTGGGAACTTTCGAAGTTCTCGCATTTTGGAGAGAAACGGTCTTACTTCTTCACCTTTATAAGTTAATCCCATTTTAACAAGTAACTTTGTTTCATATGTTGCACGTTGATCGATTAAAAATAAAATTTTCGTTCATTTCAATAATAAAAGATTGCTGCCGGAATGCGAAAGACTGCTTTGGTTAGTAGGCCCGGCAACTAATATCATTATTTTCATTTGACGACATTTTCTCTAACCTCAACAAGTATTTCACGCGTGTAGGTGAATTTATTGAGAAAGTGTCTAAGAACCCGTTTCTGTTCGTGTTTCCATCTTTTCTAGTTCACGAAGCCCTTCTTGGAAAATGGGAGGCCCTTGAAAGAGGATAATGAAATACGAGCAGTGGGGCAGATGTAAACTCGGCCGATTAAGGATTTATAATCTTCCCAATTGAAAGACGCCCCAAAATACGGTATGTAATCTCGGCCGATCGTAAAACTGATGAAACCAAACCTTAGTTCTAAGAACTCTACGGGTCTACCATGTACCCTATGTTTGTAAACCAACCTACTACTGAGAATCTGAATCAGTTTTTCAACATTATAATGTCACACTTTGGCAAGGAAATAAAAACACGTTTTGAAGGTAATATCACTTATATTCCAAAAAGGCATATATCAACAGTTATTGATAAAGTGATAATATACAATTCCACTTAACAATAACACATATTGAAATAAAAATAAGTAACATACAAACGGAAATACATATATCATCTCAAATTATTATTTAGAACTCATTTATTGTAATAATGTGGAGCAAGTTTCAAAAAATGCAGCGTAGTTATTTTCTTAGCGTTGTAGTCATTAATAATACGGTCTCAATTCTCCCCTTTTTTTCTTGTGTCCGAATTTGTCCACACTTTGAAGTTCCACATATATTTCACATTAATAATTTGATAAAAAGTCAACAAAAACAAATATCGAAGGATGAGGCGCGTTAGAATAGTTTGTTAAATGTGAATGGAATGATTCACAGGAATTAGTGCTTCCATCGGCCCTTGACGTTTTAGACGCCTATGAATCTGGAGGATAGATTGCACAATCCGCCACATAATTGTCCACTCAATAGTCCGCAAAAGTTTGAATTTTTATTTCTTGGGGCTGAATTGCAGCTAACGAAAAAACAAATGCATCTCCTGCTTCCTCAGGGTCAACGAACATAAGTCCAAAACAGGATCCTAACAATTTTTCTCCTTCCGTTTTATTTCTGTATTCTTTGGCAAGACCAACTTCTTGAATCTTACGTCACCAAGATTGTGAAAGATGAAATCTACATCCTACCAGTCTGACTTGCGGCCAAACAGTACAAGCTGCATTGTGGATAGCCTTCTCGAAATCGACGACGATTTCCTTGGGGAAAAAAGAGAACGAAAAGTCGATGCAGCACTTCTTCACGTGTTCAAAGCACTTTACATACGTTTCAGTACATTTGTCCGGCAGCACACAAAACACAAACGATATATAAAGTCCATTTAGGCAGCCGTGAATAGTAAACAGTTGCAGAAAAAATTCAGTGCAGTAGTCAAATGTACCATCTACGTAGATTTTGCTACATTTGCACATATTCTCCAAATATGTAACGCAGCTGAATACTAGTATGTGGAAATCCTCATCATTCACTAACAAGAACTTCTCACGAATTTGTATTCGTCTTTAGTTCATTATGAACTTTACTTGAGATTTAGGAAGCACAGGAAGTAACTTTTTTCTACCGTTGTATATATTGCGTTTTATGTAGGTAAGATCCTTTGTCTGAAGAGATGTTGTATCTTCATTAACCATAACTGAATGTGAAATTCTACTTGGCCGACTGCTGATAGCGTCAACGGCTTTTATTTTCGCTGAGCTTGTAATGATATTCCGTTGAATATCTTTAATGTTGCAGGCACCATGATTGTGAGTGAAATTTGATTTCGAGATGGTATAATCACTGCCCACGGTGTGAACACTAGCCAAACACTTTGGCTGTTTGCACCTCCACTTCTCACGCGTTTTCAAAACTTCTTTCATATTGTATTTGTAGTTGTTTATTAATAAAACAACATTACCACGCTGACTTTCTATGACTGACACTTGTATATCCATAACCGGTTACACGCAAACCACTGAGATTCCTTGGACAAATCTGAGATGCTACTGTTTATCAATCACCCTCGATACTCCTATTTGTATCCAGGGTGCAAAACTTGTTAATCCTAAGGGAATGAGTGGGTATCTCCAAATCATAAATATATTCCCTGAAATCTACTTAGATTACCTGGCAAGTAATCTTCCTCAAATAAAGTGTCATGATAATTAAGGCGGCCGAGTTCACATACCTGAAATCAGGCACCAAATTTTGGCCGACCGAGTTCACAAACTCATTACTGAGCATTACCTGATAATCGGCCCAGTTTACAATCTCCCGACCAGTGAATGGTGCTGGTGCCCAGGAAAAAATATCTAGAGGCTTGGAGACATGGGACTCACAAGTGAGTATTTGCTTCCATTCCTTCTTACTGTTATCAGTAGAAGCTAGACGCACTTGTAATTCTTTGAATTCATAGCTAGATCTTCGACCATTTCTTATCTTTTTGAGGCAAAGTATAGCCAAAGCACAAAATTTCATCTCCAAACATTGCGAAACTTCCTTTCTTGGCTCGAATCAAACCTTCTGCTTGACTCACAGTATTTAAGGTGCCACTTTACGGTAATATGTCTCGTTACTCTCTCTCCTCACTTTGAGAAAATATTCAAGTTATTTGTTGTTGGTACAAGAGATCAACACTTTAGGGTTGTTCAGAACATTTTGAGCATTCAGCTTGAAACTATTCAAAATTCTCTCATCTCGCTTCGAGTAATATTCCATTGAGCACATGATTTTTTCAATTTCATTCATTTTACTGTAACAAATGAATTGCACATTCTTCATTTGATCAAACGTTGAGCATCAAAGTAAGATTGATCTTATCAAACAATTGTTCTCAATTAACTATATTAACTTTATTCTTGTTTATCAGCAACGTAGATTCCTTGTATTTCCATATAATGTTATCATTGGATTATTGTAATCTTACATATAGTATAATAGATTAATCTGAATCTCACATCTAGTATGATATGGTTTGCAGTTGGAATATTTTGGGACTTGATTCCCTCAGAATAATTTTCCTTCATCAATTTGCTCACTCTGTGGAGAAACTCCCGGTTCTTCGAACCAAATTGTAACAAGATATTGCTTGGTGTTTGTTGTCCACAGCTTCGTCTGATCACGAGGATAATTCTTGATCAAGGAACCCAGTAAAATTCAGAATGGCTGCCTAGAACCCGCAAGGTGTACAACCCTAGCACTCTTCTCGTAGAGTCACGCTAGCACTCATCTCGAGACCACACCTCTTCGCAAAGCTCTGGAGTACGCTCCTAACTCACAACGAACCTGATGCTGAAGTGAGTTCCTAAATACCAACGAACCTGATCAGAAGCAATTGTCACAACCATCAAACAAATATGTGCAGCGATTAAAGAGCAAAAACGAGTTTTTTTTGTTAATTCAAACAACTGCATTATTTAACTACCATTGAAACACCATAGTTTTTTTTGTATCATCTGATTGTAGATATATGTATCATATTGTACCATTGTGTTACTGCTGAGAAGAATCTATTTTGGTTTTGATCATTTTTCTCAAACCTGGCGCTCAAGTTACCTTCATATCTTTCGAATTTTAGACTTTGTTGAAGAATCTACCCAAATTTCACTGCCAGATAACGACATCCACGATCAATCTGAGCAGCTCATTTTTTTAAATGACTTGATCAGGATAAAAGAAAAGGTGTTACAAACATTCCAACATTATTATTCCAGAACTTTGACTCGAACCAAAAAAATTTATATAATACTATTTTCAATAAAACAAAAAATATCACATCAAGAAGTTAAACTTTTGGTTTACATATGAAATACCCGGAAATATTAAAAAAATACTGAGTTGGAGAGAAAATTATAATAATAATAAAACAATTCAAAAACTAAGATGAAAAAATAGAAAAATAAACAAAGTTGTCATACTTACAAATTTCATAATTCCAATAATCCAAAAACAATAAAAAATACATGAAAAGTTTTTGATGACATAAAGACTACTCAAAATTTCCTCAAATAAAACACGGAACCAATAATAATGAGAGCGACAAGGGCAACATCACAGTTGCCCTTGAGAAAAAAAAATCACTGACAAAGTCAAAAGAATGTTGAGTGATAACAATTCTACAAGTGCTAAACAAAGCCCTACCACTAAAATTCAAAACAAAACAACAGGTTGGTGAAGACTTTTGAAAACAACTACATTGACAAAAAATGGAAAATACTCAGAACGAGAATGGTATTTCCCAAATTATTTTTACCGAAAATAAAAGGAAAATATTCCTTTGATACTTATGGTCAGTTTTATAGGCTGCCTGATTTTTAAACTATTTAAATTGGTTAGTGAAATATTACAACAAGGCTTTGAAAAAGACAAACACCATGTCAGTGATTCTTTTTAATTCTCCAATTTCATTCGGGAAAAAACAATTCCGGATAACTATATTCTTATTTCACTGGACGTTATATCCCTATTCACCAACGTTTTCTTCCAATTATCAGTCACTACACAATTTCCAACATAAAATAAATATCATAAGATATCTAAGAACTAGAGCACTCAAAATCTCAAACCCGGAATATCACCAAAAAAATTACAAAATTTTTATTGAAGAATAATTACCCTCCATCTTTGAATAATAGAATTCTTCAAGATAACAAACCATCTAACAAACTAAAAATCAAATGATAAAATAAAACAAAATACCACATGTATGGAATCTCTCTGAAAACGAAAACACTGTTAGAAAAAGATTATTCCCACGTAAAAAAGAAAAAAACTCCCAATAATCTACAATCAAATGTTGTATACAAAATTAATTATAACAATTGCACAAAATGCTATGTGGGTCAAACAGGACGTTATTTGGAAAAACGTATATCTGAACATGATAGGACAAGAAAACTGAATGTAAATAACTAAGCCTAAGTTGAACACACTAGAGAAATGGCCATCCCTTTGATTTTATAAATCCTACCATTCTTGATCAAGAATCATCTTTGTCTAGAAGACTAATCAGCGAAATGATACATATTCTTGATCAAATATGTAAATACCAGAGAGATATAGGATTAAACACGGCATATTTCAACCTGATAAGTCAGCTACCAGAAATGATCCGTTATCAGTATATGTTTTTTGATCACCTTTGTTTTGTTTTTTTTTAACAACGTAAAAAGAATATCATAGATTCACAGCCACTCTCGGGATTTAATCGTTTGTTTCGAGCTAATGTGGAGTCTGTTGGCCTAAATGTTCTTATTCACGTATCTAGAATGTCTGTTTTTCATTTATATTGTTACTGTATACAGAGTGGGCATGAAAACGAAACAGCGAACATTTTAAGGGGACTCGTTCGCGATGAAATTCACCCGGAATACATTCCATCCCTCGGAGCTGTGACCGCCACCCCTGAATTTTTAAATGGCAACATATGGCAAGTGATAACCCATTTCAAAAGTATTTTCCTTCCTAATATCAAACAACAATAATAAATTAATTCTATCGATTCGTTTTCGAGATATAGGAACTTGAAGTTGGGAAATCACTTTTTATTCACTCAATCAATAAAAACAATATCTGATAAAGCAACTGCCGCAATAATTATTATTGTCAATGAACTAAATGTTCAAACTGTCTACCACCCATACACCCATACAATAGTACAAGTTCTGTTATTCGATGGCATTCTTCAATAATTCTCCTTCGTAAATCTTCCAGAGTTCCTGGTTCGGTTGCAAAGATTTTCTTTCTCAAGTGACCCACAAAGTCGAGTGGAGTTGAATCTGGAGATCTGGCTGGCCACTCTATGGAGCCTCTTCTTCCAATCCAACTTCCAGGAAACATTCTATGCAAACACGCTGTGCAGGTTGTGCAAAATGTGGAAATATCAAGTGGTATCCATGGTAACGATCGTCATCTTCAATGATGTCCACTAATTGTGGATAAACAAATTCATTCAATAATTCCAAATTAGTTTCTCATATCAGGTTACCGTAGAGAAATACTGGTCCAATCAAACTGTCTTCGAAAATACCGGCCCAGACATCGAGTTTTTGGGGAGTATGAGTATGGACTTCGTGGAAAACATGTGGATTGGCATCTGACCAATAACGACAATTATGACGATTCACAGTCGAATTCAAAAAGATTGTAGACTCATCAGAAAAACAGATGTTGAAAAGGAAATTCTCATCAGCATCTATTCTCGTAGTCATAATTTCACAAAATTCCTGTTGCCTATCAAAATCATCTTCATTCAATTGGTGTACCAAATGTATTCTGTAGGGGTGGGATTTATGATGTTTTAGGATTCGGCGGATACTGGTTGGTTGGTTGGTTTAAGGCTGACGAGCCAGAGACAGGGTTGGCACTTAGCTTCCCTTGACACTGCGACCAGCTGGGGTCTATTGTATCACTCTGTCGTCAGTGGTTCCTCATTCAAACAGGTTTGTGCCCCTAACTAGGTCTAGAAGCCCGTTATAAGGTTCTTGGGACTCATGCCGTTTCCGGCCGATCTTCAAAGATTCTGTATCGCCCACCACTTAGGGCGTCACAGTCGATATTGAAAGACAAGAGTTAGACCCGAGGCCTCCTCTTGTCTCTTGATGACAAGCCATTCTTCAGTATCTATCTCCATGTCCTGGGTTTTGATGAGCTGAAGAATCTTTTTGGTTTCCATTTTACCAAATGGCTTTGGAATCCACTCTGTTTCCGGGAGTTTCTCAGTAGGTGTTCGACCATCTGCTGATCCCTCCTCGGTTGGGTTTACGGTTTCTGGTGCCGAGTGTGATTCAACTGGAATCTCCTCGACTTCCATACCCGCTATCGGTGTTGGGATACTGATACTGATACTGATTCTACTGATATTGGTAACACTAGCCAATTTCCTTGTGCTCAATGTTGGGTCTGCATGAACTTGTCCTAAAAGTGCAACTTCAATAGCTTCATTTCTCAACGGAAATTCACGAGTTGGATCTCGTTTCTTGTTGCCTACTGATCCCGTTTGACGAAATTTTTTAACTAATTCTAGAACGTATTTTCTAGCAACAAGTTTATCTGGATGCGTTTCATTGAAAAAATTAGCTGTACGGTTACCGCACACATCATTCTTAAAAAAAATGTTATTATTTCAACTCTTTCCGCGATCGTATACACCATTATTGCGGAAAGATATTCAGCAGCTTTAGTCAAGTAATTCACTCTAATGTCGTTCAATCAAAGATCAGTTTGACACTGATAGACGTCCACAATTGCGATTTGGCAAAAAAAATTATCTCATACATGTTTTTGTTGTACTCGCATCCGAATCGAATTCGATATCGATTCTCAAGAACCTTAAAGTTTTTTCGATCAAGTAAATGAGGATGAAATGAAAATTTGAAACGGAATTGCATATTATCTGTTGGTAAACAGTTAGATCATTTAATTCCTTGATAATGATCATTATCTTTAAACAGTTGCATTGTTAGATGTTATTTCCATCAATTGAGTGAATAAAAAGTCATTTCTCAACTTCAAGTTCCTTTATCTCGAAAACGAATCGATAGAAATAATTTATTTTTGTTGTTTGATATTGAGAAGGAAAATACCTTTCAAATGAGGTATCACTCGCCATATGTTGACATTGAAAAATTTAGGGGTGGCGGTCATTGCTCCGAGGGATGGAATGTATTTCGTGTGAATTTGATCCCGAACGATGTCCCCCTCGAAAATGTAGTTGAAGTTTCCGAGCGTTTTTATATAATTCGGTTCTGCGGACCTACAGAGCCGCTGTTTCGTTCTCAATGGCCCACTCTGTATACTCGGAAAAACTAAATTTTTGGGGAGTCTTTTTATATTTTTTAATCAAAAATATTTTTCATATTGTAAAGCCCTGGAAATGTTCCAATATTTTGTGGGCACTTTTCTTATTATATTTTTCTATTATTTTACCATATTAAATTTTTCTCAAAAAAAATTGTAAAGTAAAACTCATTGTTACAGAACCCTAATGACGAATTTATTAAAGTTGAAACGTTGACGAGAAAGCAATAGTTTTTCTTCAATAACATTGATCCTAATTTCAACCAAACCGTGTTTGAGGAACTATCTGTGGATCACCAAACTTCCATAATATAATAATATAGTAATACATACCTCATACCCGAGCCACAGGTTGAACACTATTTGCAAACTATTGTACACTATCAGAAGGATCCTGATATCGAAGGGTGGTCTGTTTTTCATTAATCTTGGCCCAAGTTTCTGCACCAGGTATAGATAGAAGAAAATAAATCCTACCAGAACAGGAAATGATGGTATTTCCCAAAGATCTTGAATTCTAGGGTCTGAAAAAAATTGCATTGTGTCTCTGTAAGATTTTGACATTTGATATCAGTTAATGTTGGAAATTGGCTTTCAGATTATAGTGAACTCTAAAATGCTGGATTGGCCCAAAGGAGTATCAAAGTTTCGGAAAAAATGGTTATACGGAAGGTGGCTCGCCCCTATGAATAACTTTTTTGTTTTCGGAGATAATGTAATGAAATTCAGAGGATTTAATGCAAAAAACTGCATTTTTTGACAGGTAACTCAACTTCATGCGAATTCCAGATTCACCGGAAGTGACATAAACTTTCGATTTTCGAAAGGGACACCTGGTATATTTTCAGTTTTTTCGTCTCCATATGACATTTAAAATACAACCATGTATCATTTGTTACTGTTTGTAACCTTTTTTTTTCCGAAATGAATTTTTATTCTTGAGGGCTATTGATACGTTCAAATAACTAATTTCAGTCCTAAAATGTTTGTAAAAATACAACTTTACTGTTTTTGATCAAAATGTTTCAGCTATGTGACGTTCGATTTCAAAATTGGTGGCTCGTCGGGTTAGAAGAAAAGAGCATTTTAATACGATTAATTTGATACCGCACTCTATTAGGTTGTAAGAAAATTTTCGATAAAATACTGAAAATATAACGTTAGAACTTGCGTTGAATGAAGAATCTTATTGAGATTTGAATAAGATTTAAAATCATCGAGTAGCCTGTGACCAACACAACTGAAACAAAATCATTAAATTGTTGCGGTTAAAATTGACGTGTCGACATAGGTATTATTTCACATCTCTTCTACAAAGTCAATTGGGTAGTTATACTGTACTTAATTGTTTGAAAATCATAAGGTTTTGGAGAGTGTATGCAAAGTTCAACCGATGCTGCATGTCTCTACGCCCAGAGATATCCTGATCGGCGTCACCCGACCTGGCACTATTTTCCAAAACTGGTTCAAAAAATGCGAAATGAGCCTGATAATGATGGGAACGATTCCTTTTTTGAGAGTGAAGAAAAGGAAAAAGATGTTCTGGCATATGTTCAATCGAATAATAATACGTTACTCATGGAGATCGCCAGAGAATGTGACATTTCGAAGTCTTCTGCAGCTAACATTCCGAAGAAACATAAATATCATTCTTTTAAATATCAACTACACTAGCACCTGTACCAAAACGATTATGCAAAGAGACTTGAGTATTGCAATTGGTTTTTTGGAAGATATTTGGAGGATGACACATTTCCATATAAAATTATATATACTGACGAAAGCCGTTTCACTAATGTGGGACATTTCAACAGAAATAATAAGCGATATTGGTCCTATGCAAATTTACACTTGATGGAGGAAGGAAATTTCCTAGAACGAATTGGTTTCAATTGCTGGGTTGGGATTTTAGGGGACATAATTTTAGACCCTATGATTTTTTACGGTGTCCCGACAGGGGCTAGGTATCTGAGTTTCCTCACGCAGGAAGTTGAACATTTCTTGGACGAAGTTTAATTAATAAATCGAGAGGGATTATTTTATCAACAAGATTGTGCTCCACCACACAACCTGAGAGCAGTTACGGAATATCTGCATGAAACATACAACGAAAACTGGATTGGAAATGTGGGTCTAGTTAGGTGAACGGCGAGGTGAAAGAGGGTTGTTTTCAATTTATACCTTTATTTATTCCTTTTTAAAAAACTTTCCAGGTCACCCGACCTTACGTCTCTAGATTTTTTTTATGGGGATCTATTAAAAACGAGGTTTATGATGTACCTCCTGCCACACGACATGAATTAGAGGACAAAGTAAGGGCACCTATCCATAGAATTACACCAAGACAATTGAGAAACGTTGTAAGAGCAACAATAAGAAAAGTTCGTCTTTGTCAGCAACAAGATGGAGGTCACTTTGAACATCTGGAACCCTAAAGATATGTAAATCGGTAATTTCAATATAATTATTTCATTTTCAACAGGTGCTTCAGTGTAGAAAAGTTCTAACGTTATGGTATTTTTAGTTTTTTATATAAAAATTAATTACAACCTAATAGAGTGCGGTATCAAATTAAACGTAATGAAATGCACTTTTTTTCTAACCCGAGCCACCAGGTTGCCATTTAAAAAAGATTGTAATAAACATTTTGAAATCAAACGTCACATAGCTAAAACATTCTGATCGAAAATAGTAAAGTTGTATTTTTACGAACATTTTAGGACTGAAATTAGTTATTTGAACATATCCATAGCCATCTAGAATAAAAATGTATTTCGGAAAAAAAATTGTTACAAACAGTAACAAATGATATATGGTTGTATTCTAAATGTCAAATGGAGACAAAAAAAAGTAAAAATATACCAGGTGTCCCATTCAAAAATCGAAAGTTTATATCACTTCCGGGAATCCGGAATTAGCATGGAGTTGAGTTACTTGTCAGAAAATGCAGTTTTATGCATCAAACAGATTCTCCAAAATTCATTCCATTATCTCCGAAAACAAAAAAGTTATAGGGGCGAGCCACCTTCCGTGGACACCCGGTATGTATCAGCAACCTTATTTAATTCAATAATAAATGATTATTGTTCATTATTCAAAGTTCACTGTCGAAATACAACGCGCACACAATTGCACATATAATTTAATTTACCTCAACTGTATAATTTTTTTTGGAAAATTACAATTGTTTTACAATACAACATATGAGTAGAATAACATTTTTTTGCCTTATAAAAATGATACAATTCGAGTAATATACCAAGACATGTGGGAAAACCTACTAAGATGAGTCGTAATTTTACAACCTTCATGTAGTAACCCTACACGTTTTGTAATTTCACCAAACTGTTGGTCAGTTTCCAATCAAATATTTTCAAAATTCACGAACATTGTTCGTGACTTGATTAACTAAATTTTTTGGTTTAAAGATACAAAAATACATTAAAACTGAAATTACTCCAAAGTCATTGAAATTTTACAAATATTTTAGTATTTTTGAAAATTGCATAATGTATTGTAATTTCACCAAAAAAAAATTTTCTACGCGTTCTTTAATTTTACCGACTGTTGTGGTTTCACGAACACAAACATTTGTGATTTTATTTACTACAATTTTTTGTAAGTACCAAAACTATATTGAAACTGAAATTACTCTGACGTCATTGCAAATTTACAAATATTTCTAGTATTTTTACAACTCTGACTTCAAAATTGTGAATGTATTGTAATTTCACTGAAAAAAATTTTTTTTATGCGTTTTGTAATTTTACCGAACGGTTAGTTGGTTTCCAGTGAAAGATTTGATTCTCTACTGTCTGTTGTTTTCCCGGCTCTTCGGGACAATCGGCGTTGACACCGACTAGACAACGCAAGCAACTTTCAAATAATTAAATTTCTATAATTCTCATTGTTTAAACATGTGTTGATGAAAAATCACCTATTTGAATAGGGAGAAGTTGATAATACTTGTGAGACTATCGCTGAAGTAACTGGAAGATAAGATAGGGAAAAATAATTTTTAATTTCAAAGAATTGTAAATTACAGTTACATGTATATTAACAATTGAATGAATGTAACGTCAAACAGGTTAGAAGAGTTGAAACAACTACAATATGATACAATAACATCAACATCAATGATGACATTACAAATTACAAGTGAAAGTAAAAGAGTTAAAGAGGCATATTTATATAAAACTATCGATACTCCGTAAATTTTCGAACAGTGTAAAGTTCTATCTTCAAAATGTTATTAAAAACAAGTTTTTGAAAATTTTTGAAACAGGATTCTTGCTGTATCTCTTTCGGTAATGAGTTGAAGAATTTAATACACGAGTATGTAGGAGCTCTTTCTCTATGTGCCAATCGATGTGCTGGAAAGTTTGAATTTAGACTCCTCGTGTTGATCTCATGTTTTATTTCGAATTGGTCGAACTTTTCTCTATTTTTGAACATAAACACCAAGCACTCATACACATAAACCCCAGGTAGTGTTAAAACATTCGATTTCCTGAAATTTCCTCTACCAGATTCATTATGTTTAAGGCCAAGTAATATTCTAATGGCTTTTCTCTGAATAATAAAAACTTTTTCAGCATCACTGCTTCCGCCCTAGAAAGCAATCCCAAAACGCATCACTGAGTATATGCTTGTGTAGTAAATAGCTCTCAATCTACCATTATCCAAATATTTGGCAGTGATTTCGAATGAGTAGCAGGCTGAGTTGAGTTCTTCACACATTTCCAAAATATGTGTTCCCCAATCTGAGTTTTGATCGATGTGGACCCCTAAGAACCCAGTGTTCTCTGCTGAAGTTACTTTTTTGGACTAGAGAGTGATATCTTCAGAAATACTAGAATTTTTTATTTTTGTTCAAAAGCAAATGTTATTTGTTTTTTCCGTGTTCGAAATTAATTGATTTTTTGTAAACCATTCCTGTGCCTCGCTCAGTGTGTTGTTCGCAATATCTAGTAGTTCGTTAATGGAAGAACCCAGTATTAATATGTTTGTATCATCGGCGTAGTTAATAAGAAGTGTTTTTTCATCAATAATTTCAGATGCAAGATCATTAACATAACACACAAAAAGTAAGGGCCCCATCACATTCCCCTGCGGAATGCCCAATGAAAGAGTTCCCACTTCAGAGAGGTGCTTTTCTTTATTTTTTTCTATTACTGTAGTATGTTTTCTATTCGTCAAGTGAGAGTGAATCCAAGCAAGTGCTGGTCCTCCCATACCATATCTCTCTAATTTTTTCAACAATATTGTATGGTTTAGGCTGTCAAAAGCTTTGGATAAGTCCAAGAATATGCCCAATGATAAATTCTTGTCCTCATATCCTGTAATTATTTTTTCAATGAAACTGTATGCCGCAGTTTCTATTGGAGAAGTTATTGGTCATAATCTATAGCCATTCGTTGGATGTTGAAAAAACAGGAATTGTTGGTAAGTAATTCAATAATAAATAATTTTCTATTTGATCAGTTATTATTCATGGTACTCGAATCTGTAGACATCTGATCATTTGTTCGCGTTATTTATCAATTTTCAATGGGGACTGAATTTTATATTAAATTTGCTATGCAATATACTGAAATAACAAAACATTTTTAACCGACGAAACCAAAAAGGAGGAGGTTCTCTAGTCGACGCGTATATTTATTTTATTTTTTTATGTATGATCACGCATAACTTTCTACTGAGACGTCCGATTCCGATAATTCTTTTTTCAGTGGATAGGGTGTACTTCGAAGTTGGTCCCATTTGGAAAAAAGAGATCAAATCCACCCCTAAGGGAAGCAAAATGAAGGATATTGATCACTCACCCTCTGAATTCTGGTCCGTTAACCGATTCTATCAGGTATAACTTTGTACTGGGTTCTTCGATTTGGATGATTATTTTTTTAATAGATAGGGTATACCTCATATTTGAATTTTGAATGAAATTATTCGCCCTTACGGGTGGAAAAATAGGAGATAATTGATTTTCCACTTGTGAACATTGGCACACACATATGTAGTTTAAAAAACGCGCGTTTTTTAAAGTTACCATGACAACATCAATACATCGAGGAAAGGTGAAGTCTAGATGACAAATTTTTGATTATTGATCTGACAGGAGTACCTTGTAACGTCAAATGAAATATTACTGACAATTAGTTCATTTATATGTGCTCCTCCATCCATTTGATGAATTCTTCATATTCTTTTTTATATATATCACTGGATTTTCGCGGTATTAACCGCGATTCTGCCTCACTATTCAGAAAATCGATATTAGAATAATTCATTTTTGAGCTCTGGTGACAACAAATATTGATCTTTCATAACAAATTGCAAATGAATATCTACTTTTCTCATTTCTATGACAACGAAAGGTATACTGAAGTCACATCACGAATTCAACCTTCTTGCATTATTAGTTCTTATTTCTATTTTTTGTAGTAATAATACCAGTATATATGATTTCAAAGTGCACCAATGAAAAAAAATAACGTAAAGTATCCGTGGATAACTGGTCTTGAAAACACTTGCTCTATTTCGAAATCGCGCGTGTTTTAAAGCCCTTTTTATCCACTTATACTTTAATATACTATTTCATCACCAGTTGCGAAAAATTTCACTTTTCTAGGCGCCTAAGTGTATTCTGCAGGGTTTGGGTGGATGTTAGGTTTCGGCCTCAACAATAGATTACCAAATCATCAGCGTACAGTCTTGCTTTTATCGGTGATTATTACTATATCGTTACGCGTTAAAACTTCCAACGTTTTTTTGTAAAATGACTAAAGTAATTTTCAACAGTGTCGTGTTTCTCAATACAAACTAACTCTCAATTTTGTTAAATTTCAATGATTTCAGAGTTATTTCCATTTTAATATATTTTGGTAACTTCACAAAATATTTAAGTGGACGAAATCACAAACAATGTTTGTAAATTTCAAAAACTTCTGACTGGAAACCGACCAACTGTTCGGTTAAATTACAGAACGCATGAGAATTTTTTTTTTGTGAAATTACAATGCATTATGTAATTTTCAAGTCAGAGCTGTGAAAATACTGAAATTATTTGTAAATTTTCAATGACTTCAGAATAATTTCAGTTTCGAAAAAATATAGTGAATCAAATCACAGACAATGTTCGAAAATTTCAAAAACTTTCAACTGTTAACCGACCAACAGTTCGGTAAAATCTGAAAACGTAAGAAAAATAAAAAAAAGTCAAATTACAATATAACATGTAATTTTCAAGTCAGAGTTATAAAAATACTGAAAATATTCGTAAAATTTCAATGTCTTCAGAGTAATTTCAGTTTCAATATATTTTTGTAACCTCACAAAAAATCGTTGTAAATCAAGTAACAAAAAATTTAACAGTGTTACATTTTTTTACGCCATCCAAACAACTAAATTTCAGGGCCGCGACAAGTAGCAGTGGGATTGCAACTTTCAACATCTACACCGGATAAATCCACAATACAGTTGAAAATGCAACGATCTCACAATACGCCGACGACTTTGCTTTTTATATCTGTGATAAAAAAATTTATAGTTGCATGGAAGCCCTGGGAAGCTCAGTGAAAATAATCATGAGCACTCATGAGGATCTGGAATTCAGGCTGTTACCATAGAAATACACCGTCACTATCTTTACTCAGATCAAAGCAACGATAATCAATCAAACGCAACTTTTCCAATACGTGAAAATGCTAATTATCTAGGATCGATCCTGAATGAGAACTATTATAGCCACTTTTCATAGATCATATCAACAAATGCATTAAGGGGCCCAACTTATCTAGACCACATGTTGGTTACAACAAAACATAACGAGCCTAGTCAATTCAATGACATTTTCTCTACTTTTGTATTGGATGCACACATAACAGATCATCGCGCAACAATCCGAAACCATAAAATATTTCAAGAGATAAAATTCAATGAAAAACCACGAAAAGCTGAAAAAATGTATTTTGGAAAACATTCTTCTTTGCCTCATTCATCTATATGAATTCTTAATTAGGACTGGAATGGAATATCAAATAACTATCTGAATGAAAATGCAAATTTTCAATTTCAGATTTTTTCTTTTGAGTTAGGGTCCTTTCAGACTATCTATCAGATGTAGTTCAATGTCCAGCGTGGCTTTAGCCGAAGAAGTAGTTGTTTTCTGTTAGAAATTCACAAAAAATTACTTCATTTTCATCGTGGATTTTTCAACTCACAGAAAAATCTTTCTATTCAATATTTAATTGAGAATGTTTTCCTTTTCAACATGAATACCCCACAAGAGGTTATCTTGAACGTTGGAAGATAGTGACTAAAGTTTATCTTCCAGTCGCAGATGATTCCACGTCTTATTTTATGAACATCCTGTTCATATTTTCAATCAAATCAATCCCACGATAGGTTTTGATGTCAGAAAACACTAATTTCAGAGTGTCTCTCCAGAAGAATTGTTTCTTACTGTTTTCTATCTTCGCAAAGTGGGATTGTTTCTAGAAAATGTGTTTCCCATTTCTTCCGGTCTTCCTGGTGATCGTGGAAGCGTGAAATAGATTTTTGTCGACAAAAATGTATTGAAGATCCAGTGAATGCGATGCCTCTATTGCGTCAATGTAACAAATGGATTCTGGTGAGTACTCTTTTTTGAAAAACATTCTTCTTTGCCTCATTCATCTATATGATTTCTTAATTGGGACTGGTATAGAAAATCAAATAAATATCTGAATAAAAATGCAAATTTTCTATTTCACATTTTTTCTTTTGATTTAGGTCCTTTCAGAATATCTATCAGATGTAGCTCAATGTCCAGCGTGGCTTAGCCGGGAAGTAGTTGTTTTCTGTTAGACATTCACAAAAAATAACTTCATTTTTATCGTGGATTTTTCAATTCACAGTAAAAATTTTCTATTCAATATTCAATTGAGAATGTTTTCTTTTTCAACATGAACACCCCACAAGAGGTTATCTTGAACGATGGAAGATAGTGACTAAAGTATATCTTTCAGTCGCAGATGATTCCATATTTGATTTCATGAACATCCTGTTCATATTCTCGAACAAATCAATAGAAGACATAATTTTGACAATGAAGGATATCAAAAGGCGTAAAGGAACCCAATGCAATTTTGCCCTAGAACTCAGGATCTTTGAGAAATACAATTGCTACTTATTCTGCTAGGACTTATTGGCTTCTACCTATACCTCGTTCAAAACCTTGGACCAAGATTAATGAAAAACAGACCACCTATCGATATCAGAATCCTTCTGATACTGTTCAATAGTTCACAAATAGTGTTTAATCTGTAGTTCGAGTATGAGGTGTGTATTAGTATATAATCCAACCCTATGTCTGATCTCCCACATAGTTTGGTGCAATAGCGTGCTAACCCGGAAAAAAAAATTGGAGATATAATTTTCTGTGAACCGAGATGAATGAACGAACCTCAAATATTCGAAACGATTGCAGGGTATTGACAATGTTAAACTAATATACGTCTTTGTTAACATTTCGCTAAAATATTTCGCTTCTTCGGAGCTTAGTCATGATTGACGCTACATACCTGTCCATAGATATTTGGCTTTTGCGTTGTGGCAATGCGTCGTTGAAAGTGTATTAATTGCAAATAATAAAATTTGAAATGTTTAAAATAAGTACACCTAACAAATCCCCTTACGAGTGTTATTGAAGAATGAATTCTTCAATGCCAGTTGTCAGAAGATCTGCGATCCTAATTTTAAACATTATAATTTTGAGATATATGCAATTTATACAATTTCCGCGACGCATTGCCACATTGCAGAAGCCGAATATCGATGACCTGGTACTTCGCACCATTGATTACGTTCTGAAAAAGCGAACAATATATCCGCGAAGCTTTGGAAAAGACGTAGACTTTATTTGTCAATAATTGCAATCGTTTCGATTATTTAAGATTCGTTCGTTTATCTCAGTTCAAAAAATATTATTTCTCTGAATTTTTTCTTCAGTTAAGCACGCTATTACATCAAACTCTGTGAGAGATTACACATAGGGTATGATTATATACCAATACATACCTTATACTCAAACCATAGGGTAGAATACTATTTGTGAACTATTGTACACTATCAGAGGAATCCTCTTATCGGAAGGTTGTCTGTTTTCCATCAATCTTGGTCTGAGATTTTGAACCAGTGAATCCTAGCAGAATAAGTAGTGATAGTACTCTCCAAAAATTCTGAGTTCCTGTATGCATTTTGCATATGATATCAACTAGCCCATACTCTTATCCGTCAGTTTCAAAATTGTGTCTTTCATAATATGTTGGTTACCAAAATGCCAAATTGGCCCAAAGGTGTATCGAAGTTCCGGAAAATAAGGTCATGTGTATCCGTAACCTGAGAAACATCAATAAGAGTTGATCTACAGGGTTCCTCATGAAAACATATCCATAAAACGACAACTTTGCTGGTGTAAATCCTGCCGGAAGTAATTATCATCAATGAATAACCAGACGTGCCTTTTTCAACATCTACCTTTTTTTTCCGTACACATGAAATCACTTGGCTATTTGGGCTTATCATTAATTCAACCCAGATAGCCAAACGTTGAGCTAGCGGCTTGACAAACAGTAGTTCCTGAGTATAAATCGCAATTCAACCAAATATAGAGTTTCTTTCCTTCTTTTCTCATCCCCAAGGAAAATAACAGTATAGCGTAAAATTCCTTTCAAAACACAATTATTTCACGCCGGTTTCTTGTATGATCTTTTTCCGAAAACATACCAAAAAACTCAACGCCAACAATTTTATATAAATCTCCACTATTTCGAATCGGTATCTGCAAAAACCCACATAAACAAAGCAAATCAATCTTTTGAAAAACAAATGCCTAGCCACAATGCTGAAAAATGGACAGTTTTCGAGATATGGAGCTTTGAAAATGGATTTTTTCTATTTCTTGCGGTATTTGCTCATCAATCGGAAAGCTCTCTTTCCTGGTTTGAATGGAATTTGGATGTTGAGCGACCATAACGCAACTGAGAAATGGTCTCTTTCAGTTATATTAGATAAGATCAAAATAATAAACTATCATGTTACTACTCAATTTTGTATAAAACAGCACTTTCATGGGAGGGTTGGTATATTTGCAAAGAGTGGGCAAATATATTAGCAGTTAGATGTCAGTGAGTTCTGTATTTCTGAATTTTGTGGTATTGAATCAAACAATACAATATATATCGCTGTGTACAGGTCCTGTTTGGGAGACTTTGAATTATTTTTGGGTAATTTTGATAAACTTTTAGATAAAATCTTACGTCTTGATAAACAGTGTGTAATAGCAGGTGACTTCAATATAAACTTCAATTTCGAATCACAGCATTTAAACGACTTGAAGAACATGTTAGAGTCCTTCGGATTTAAAACAGAATACCAGAATCACTTCAACATCAGCAACTTGTATACACAAACCTTCCTACTAATGAATTCACAATGGAAATTACAGAACCCTGTCTCTCAGACCATCTTGGACAAGTATTTATTTGCAACAATACGAAGAGGCCTACTTTTGAGGCCACCTCCAGAAGATTTTTCGGTCAAAAGAACAAAATGTCCTTTCGCAAGGGCCTGACTGGTCCTTTTTCAAGGTACCGAGTGATGTTAGCTATTTGGCCGACAATTTCATTGACACAATTACCAACCTTCTCAAAAAAAAAATCCATTACGAAAATATCACGTATAAAGTCTAGGCCACCGGTTACATGGTTCAATGATAATTCGAGATCTATGAGGAAAACCTTATCTGCACTAAAAACGGTATGTGCGGTAACGAAGTGCTCGAAGACCTGGCAATTTTTAAAACTATGAAAAAACAACTCTTCTGCGTTAACCACGGCCAAGATGAATTCAGGAGATGCCTGGAAACTGATAAATTTTGAGAGAGCAAAGATCATGGTATTACGAATATTGACCAGAGTTTGACACCTACTGCCTTCAATCAATATTTCTGCAACATTGCTAAAGACATTATATCCGTTCTCCCGGATTCAACTCACAATCCCATGGTTCTCATGGAGAATTTACCAACACCTAGCTGTTCTTTTTTTTTAACCAGTTCATGAAAACGAAGTATTCAATGCAATCACATCCCTAAAGAATTCATCAGCTACAGATATCTATGAACTCAACAGCATGATATTTAAAGGAAACGCTGACCTCATTACCCCTCTTCTCACAATCATCATCAATTATTGCTTCAGTTCTGGTGTTTTTCCGGACTTTTTCAAAATTTCTTAAGTTCTACCTTTACTCAAAAAAGGGAATGCTGACTGTTGAGAAAATTTTCGACCAATTTCCATAATACACATGCCCTCCAAAGTAATTGAAATAATCCTGAAACATCGGCTATACAAATACTTCGAAAACAATTCACTATTCGACAGTGCACAATTTGGGTTCCGCAGTGGCAGCTCAACAACGAAAGCGCTCTTGCAAGTTATTACGGACGCAGTTGAAGGTCTTGAGGAGGGTAGACATACTTGTCTTACGTTGTGCGATCTAACCAAGGCGTTTGACTGTGTATCCCATGAGATACTGATTAACAAACTCAATCACTATGGTATAAGAGGTATTCCACTAAAACTGTTCGAATCATACCTATCTCAAAGAAAACAAGTTGCTTCCATCGACGGTATTACATCTGACCCAGGTCTTATTGAAAACGGTGTCCCTCAAGGGTCTGTTTTGGGTCCACTGCTATGTATTATCTACATCAACGATTTTCATCACTTTCTATTGCCCAATAGATCTGTCTTATTCGCTGACGACACAACAATAATAAACTCCGCCAAGAATATCAACTCTCTCAAACAGCTAGCCATGGACAGTGGATCTGAAGCAAACAAATGGTTTACAGCGAATAAATCAAATCTGAATCAAGCCAAGACACAATCTTCAACCATCTCCTCACATACAGATGTAACACAGGGTTTAGAAGTGAAATTATTAGAAGTTTACATTGAGACAATTTG
The DNA here is from genome assembly GCA_018342105.1 of Gonioctena quinquepunctata. Classification (NCBI taxonomy): domain Eukaryota; kingdom Metazoa; phylum Arthropoda; class Insecta; order Coleoptera; family Chrysomelidae; genus Gonioctena; species Gonioctena quinquepunctata. Next base: position 69,374 of record JAFIRS010004020.1, on the reverse strand, counting down.
TCTTGGGTCAGTCACATACATTATTTATGTAGGAAATTATCGAGTGTAATTTTCATGCTCCGAAGACTAAAACAAATGCTAAGCTCCACAGCTCTCAAAATTGCTTATTTTTCATTGTTTCATTCGCATATATGCCACTCGATAATTTTATAGGGGGAATCGTCAGATTCTACTGAAGCTTTCATCCTACAGAAAAAAGCCATAAGGATTTTAACAGGTGCTGATTCGTGCCGACCTCTTTTCACAAAACTAGAAATTATGACTATTCCATCGGTTTACATTTATTACTCTGTACTGGAAATCCACAACAAGAAAGATTCATTAATAAAAAATTCAGACCACCATAATTACCCAACTAGATCTGGAAATCTACTTAGATGTCAACGATTTAGGTTGAATAAATCCAGGGAGAATTCGCTGGACCTTGACCTTTATAATAAACTTCCAGAATACTTTAAAGATCTTCCCCAGAATATTTTCAAGAGTAGAATGAAATATTTTCTTTAAACTCACTGTTTTAATTCCACTTCAGAGTTTCGCAATTTCAAATTCCCCATAATCTGAATTCGTTGAATGAAGCGACTGATCTTTCTTACTCCTACGAGTACAAGTTCATGTGATTATTCCTGCTAACACATCTTAGATTTTATATGTGTGGATGGAATATGTATGTTGTATCAGTTGGACTTCTGTTCCTATCTTATGAATGTGACTTTTGTTCAACTTATTTTTACTTTTGATGTGTTTTACACACACACATATATATATATATATATATATATAGAAGAATCCTTTTTAAATTCGGGTATGCAGTCAACAGGGGTATGGAAAAAAAGTGTACTCTTTTTTCTATTCAAGCTTTCGAGTCATTTATTGCCTCTTCATCAGGAACTAAAAGTGAGGTTAAAAATCCCTTTCACTTGCAGCAATTTATAAAATACCATGTCACAACAGACAACACTCTTGATATAGTCATATATAGTTAAAACTTTGATCAAAATTGATCAAGATTACCTAAACATAAGTGTATAAACATTTTAAAATTCCAAATGGGCTCTTATGGAGGTCATGTTGGATTCCTGTTGACTGCATACCCGAATTTAAAAAGGATTCTTCTTTAACTTAGACAGTCGTCTAACCTTCACAACTATATATATATATATATATATAACTTTCTTCCTTTTTATATTTTTGACTAAAATTATGCAGAAATTTATAGAAATTAGTTGAATAAATACTACTACTACTACTATTAGGCACCGCCATCGATAATTTTTCATACACTGCTCCACACTGGCTATGAAATGAGATACAAATCCAAGACCTTCCATCATATTTTCATGCTACAAGATAGATGCCATAATAATTTAATCCGAATATATCTGATGTTCAGTAATATCAAATATGTTTCACAAAATTTTCATAACGAGGCTCAGCGAGCTGTAATGGGAAAAAATCATAATCATATATCCTCAGAGATAACAATGGGGAATTCTCCTCAATTGGGGTTCCTAAAGCTTAAACTTAATGATTATGAGTTTCATTTTTTTATTTTTCAAATTCGCTGTAGAAACTATCTAAACTTATTTTTGAAATATGGGGTTTTAAATTTTAAATGGGTGTGTTTCTAGTACAAATTGGCAACAGCACCTAATAGGCTAGAAGAAGAACAACATATATGTGTTCGTTGTTCTCTCTACTTTTACAAACTACACTTGTTATTTGTCAATACAACCCAACTTTTCGTTTATACTTTGTGGCTTGTAAAGAGAACTTGTTTGAATTGTTTTTGAGTTATTTACGATTGATATTTTTCATCAATTCAGGGAAGGTTCCACAAAAATAAATCATAATTTTGAGTGATATTTATATTTATCAATTATTTACAGGATTTATCAGTAGTTTTGAAGAAAGTGTTTTGGACCCACTTGTCTGAATTTCTCAGAGAGATAACAAAATTATGTACACTTGATGTTTATGTAATTCTTGAATCAAACTGTTGGAAAAAAACTTTTCAATTAGTTTATTAAACTATAAATTTAAGTTTAACAACTTTACAAGCCAAATGTAAACATAACCCTCAAAAAGTGAGTTACTCTTCCTTTATTTCTTGGTCTTTGCGGTGCATGGAACAGAAATGAGCAGAATGAACACGTTTCTTACCTGATCAAGATATATACATCTTTGTTTACCTTATCAACGTAACGAATCTGTTGTCCTTTTTTATCTATGAAATCTGCAGTCGATGTTGCCAAATGATGAAATAGAAACGAAGCACTTTGAATTGTTATTCCCCATATTTATTTTCTTTTTTGAAGTATCTAAAATATATTTTTTTGTGAAGAAAGATCAAATGATGAGTTTGAAATGCGACGTTTTAAAGATATTTCATGAAAAATACTTCATTATCGTCTGAAGGGGAATCCCCCATTGATGTCATTTACATATATGTGAATTGTTTCTCACAAATCTTAATGATCTGACAATGGGGTGCCAAGAGATTTTCCTCAGAATGGCTCTAAATGGATGGTAGCATATCACAGACAAACGAATCCGTGAACATGTTTGCATCTTTGTTACCTCATAGTACTTTCCAGGTAGAATGGGAAGTGTAGGTGTTGGAAGCAAACTATGAATGGAACTTTCGATATTTACACCCGAATTCTTGAAAATACTATATTTTTAATAAATGTTGCATTAAAGTTCACACATACGGATGAATATTATTTATTGATATAATTGTTTGCAGAATGAATGAGGAGATCAATCAAAAACAATATAATAATAAAAGTAAAATTCATAATGATAATAATAATAACAATAATGATAATAAACAAAAAATAATTATAAACTATCTTAGCTATCGCAAGAAATCATTTGAAATATCATGAATCAAATTGATGGCAAAATGAACTATTTGGTAACATAAAACTATTCAACGAACGTACACAATATGAATCATCTTAACAATATTAAAACTTTTTAACAAAAAATCAAACCGACGAAAAACGGAACTGAAAAGCAAAGATAAAATGAACCTTCTTAGTCTCAATAACTGAGCTCCTAAACTAATGTAAGTAACTAATTCTGAGTCGGCGCCAAACAAACAAGCAAATGAGTTAGGTAAAGCTCAAAATGATGGCATCGGCGGTGACATTTTGATAAGTTTTTTGGAGTAATTTAATGATCTCCGTTGATTGTTTGTTTGGCGCCGACTCAAAATTAGTTACTAACATTAGTTTGGGAGCTTAATTATTGAAACTAAGAAGGTTCATTTGATTTTTTGCTTTTCAGTTCCGTTTTTCGTCGGTTAATTGTTTTTTTTTTAAGTTTTAATTTTTAATTTTTTGTGGCTGAAATTTACCAATTACTACCCATTCAATTTTTGATTACTTTCAAAATACTCACTTACCCACCTTACTTCAACTATTAACAGTTAAATAATATGAGTATCTATTTTAATTATTTATTGTTATATAATATGAATTATTTTTAGTAGTTCTGGTTAAGTTATTTCATTACTTTGGATATAATTCCTTCTTTCATAAAATGTTACTATTGTGGCGGATATAGGAGAACAGAAATAATGACAATAGCAATGTGTCAATGTCAACTACATATGTGTGCCAATGTTTACAAGTGAAAAATCAATCATCTCCTATTCTTCTACCCATAGGAGTAGATTATTCCATCCATAATTTGAATATGATCAACAATGAGGTATACACTATTCTAAAGAAAAAATCATCCCAATCGAACAACCCAGTACAAAGTTATGCCTTAGAGAATCGGTTATCAGAGGGTGAACGATCAATCTCCTCCATTTTGCTACCCTTTGAGAAATATTTTCATTTTCAAATTCTAATGGGACCAACTTCGGAGTACACTCCATCCAATGAGAAAACAATCATCATAATCGAACTACTCTGTAAAAAGTTATGGGTGGTCATACATAAAAAAGATATACACGTTTACTAGAGAACCTCCTTTTTTTAATTTCGTCGGTTGATGAAGGAAAAATCAAGCCTCTTACGCCATGTCAACTCCCATCTAAGTACTTGATCCTTATTCATTCATCATCGTACCATTGGGATTTATCTGGTTCATTTTATTGGCGGCATCGAGCACATTGCCTAATAAACTGATATTTGGATATTTGACTCCTTGGTTATGGCGAGCATAACCAAGAAACCATGAAACGTGAGCACAGCATCCGACGGTTCTGGCACCTGATTTGCACGTGCAATAATATCCCTATATTGACTCTTCATTTTCGTCGTTAGTGTACACAATCCAGATCTGATACTTTGCTGCGTTCTGGAATCTGGAATAATTTCTTACCCACAAAAATCCAGGTTCCGCAAGTAATTCATCGAGTTGGAATATGTTTTGCTGTTCTCTCTGGAGTTTATCCCTTTCATAAGATGATGCTTAATTAATCTGGTAAACACCGATGGTTAGGTCTCTTTGATAGTCCATACTTATTATTGGGAACTGTGGCACCTGTTGTTGATTCAAGGGTATCCATCTTCCATTCCTCAAATGAAGCCGATTCACCCCTACCCGAGCTTGCACAACATTGGGCAATCGTGATCGCTGAAGCAATTCGTCTGCGACCTGTTCAGTTGCTCCTTCCATGATGATTAGCGGGCGATATGTATTGATGATTGCTCCAGCTATACGGTAAAATTGTCCGAGATGTCCATATGTTGCATATTGATTGTTTTAGAAAAAAACTGAAACATACTCTTCATGTGGCCATTTCAGGATTCCACTCTGCATCTGCTCTTTGTTACCAATCTGGATTCATTGGCTTCTTCCGTACTAAGTTGACTTTGTTCTGCAACAGGCATCTCATAGTGTATACCTATATTATCAAGCAAGAGTGTGATGTCTCGGTATCCTCTATCCAAAATTAAAATATCACCCTCCTGAAACCAATCCTTCAACAGATTTATTTCGTCTACGAACTCATGGCGTGAGATCTCCGCGTCGTTATTAGGATAGTCTGAAAAATATGGGTAATATATTTCCAAAATGAAACCATCCGGGGCAACAAACAATCAGAGCAGGTACCAAATGACGTTTTTTGTGCACGCAATAGGATTGACGCAAGATTCGAAAGTTGCTGCTTTCAGGTAAGTTCCGTCGATGCATACAAGAGCCCTAGGTATGTTTGGCTATGGGTTATACAGCGTATTCGCGAATTGGGTGACATGTACTGCTATGAAGTTATTTCTTGTGATTGATCTCAAACCAATGTTTTGAGGGACAAATCGCCTCACGAGGGACTTCCTTACTGTGGCAATGTCAATTTTGTTTTCGATTGATCTACTCATTCATTTTGCCAACGATCATAATAATTGATAGTATTATTCGGATAGGGTAAACTTGAATGCAACATTCATTTAAAAATATAGTATTTTCAAGAATTCGGGGGTAAATATCGAAAGTTCATTTCATAGTTTGCTACCCCATTCTACCTGAAAAGTACTAGTAGGTATCAAAGATGCAGACATTTCCACGGATTCGTTTGTCTGTGAGATGCTGTCATCCATTTCTAGCCATTCTGAGGGAAATGTCTTGGCACCCCATTGTCAGATTATCGGTATTTTTGAGAAACAAATTTGTGAATGACATCAATAGTGATCACAATTGTTATCTCTATGATATATGATTATGATTTTCCTATTTTCACCCATTTAAGCTCGCTGAGCCTCATTATGAACATTTTATAAAACATATTTGATATTGATTTGTTGAAAATATGAACAGAATCTTCTTGAAATCAGATGTGGGATCATCCAAAAGAGAGTACTCACCAGAAATAATTCGTAACATTGACGCAAGCGAAGCATCGCATTCACTAGGTCTTTAATACATTTTTGTCGACGAAAATCCATTTCACGCTTCCACGATCATCAGGAAGACCGGAAGAAACGGGAAACACATTTTCAAGAAGCAATCTCACTTTGCAAAGATGAAAAAAGTTAGATTCATTTCTTTTGAAGAGACACTTTGAAATTAGTGTTTTTTGACATTAAAACCTGTCATGGGGTATGATACATTGATTTGTTGAAAATATGAACTGGATGTTCACAAAATCAGATGTGGAATCATCTGCGACTGAAAGATAAACTCCAGTCATTATATTCCATCGTCGAATTAACCTCTTGTGGGGTATTCATTATTCAAAGCTGGAATAGAAAATCAAATAACTATCTGAATAAAAATGCAAATTTTCGATTTTTTCTTTCAGTTAGGGTCTTTCCAGAATATCTATCAGATGTAGTTCAATGTCCAGCGTGGCCCAGGAAAGCAGTTGTTTTCTGTTAGACGTTAACAAAAAATAACTTCATTTATCGTGGATTTTTCAATTCACAGAAAAATCTTTCTAGTCAATATTCAATTGAGAATATTTCCGTTTTCAATATTTGATATTATTGGACATCAGATATATTCGGATTCAATTATTATTGTCTTTTTTCAAAAAATACCACAATATGTCTTTTCTCCGAAATGTGAATTATTCTGGCGTTATCTTGTAGCATGAAGAGATGATGTATGGAAGGTCTTGAATTTGTATCTCGTTTCATAGCCAGTGTGGAGCAGTGTATGAAAATTCATCGATGGCGGTGCCTAATATAACTGAGGAAGACCATTTCTCAGTCGAGTTCTGGGCGCCGAACATCCAAATTCCATTCCAACCAGAAATGAGAGCTCTCCAATTGATGAGCAAATACCTCAAAAAATCGAAAAAATCCGTTTTTAAAGCTCCATATTCCGAAAACTGCCCATTTTTGAGCTTTATGGCTATGAACCCTTTTGGTTAGCCCATCAAGAACTACAACATACCAAAAATTCGGCCAAATTCACGAAAAGCCATTTCCCATAAAACATGTGCGGTGTCCTTTGCCTGTTTGTTTGGCACCGACCAAAGTGGGTTACTTACATCAGTGAAAGAGCTTAGTTGTTGAAAATAAAAAGGTTCATTTTATTTTTTGCTTTTCAGTTTATTATTTCGTCGGTTTAATTTCTTGTTAAATTTTTTTTTATTTCTTCATATGTATGGTTCTTACGCTCCAAATTTATTCAAATTTAATCCTCTGCTACTTTCTGAAAACTAACTTTCAATGCGGTATATCCTTGGGGTCATTTGAAGTTTTAATTAGCATCTTTCGAGGATGATAAGAGAATGTCGTATCTGACCACTTTTGATCGTTTTTGGTCAAGCAAGATCACTGTACGACGATCCATACACCCTGGGGATCCATCTTGACAAATGACGAAATAATTGCGTGACTGTCACTGTAAGTGCGCGCAGTCAAGAAATTTCCGGTGACATGACAGTGAAAATGAATTTATTGTCACCCTTGACAAAAATCACCAGTGCGTGCAGGCTCTGAAAGTTTGGGACGAACTTGTTGACACCAGCCCGCTTGATATAGTATCGATAAAGAGATTCAACCAGAGTGTCAGATAGCGTCGACGTTGTTTCTGAGTGTAATTCATCACACTGCGCCATCTACGAATGTAGTGCTAAGCGTCATTTAAGTCCAACTATCGCTTAAAATATCTAAACAATATCGAATCAGTGAAATACTATGCATACAGCGACTCTAGAACCAATAATTTTCCATCATTATGTATTCAATAGAATGGAATGTGGGTGTATTCAATCTATGGATGACATATACGTGGGACAGTTTTAATGAACTGATAATCGTTTCTTGATAAATTTGCAACATGAATTAATCTTTATGTGTTTTTATTGACATGTGAAGTCGAAATTTACGATTGGGGTAGTAAAAATCATCAGTTCTAGATGGAAACATACAGGGTGATTCAAAAGTACTTTGACAAACTTCAGAGGTGATTCCTCACAATATTCTAATATGAATTGTTCAAATAAATATATGCCCGGAAACTCTTCGTTTCCAAGATACAGGGTGTTGAAGTTTCATTTTTATATTCGTTTTTTTCAATAACATTCGAAATGCTGACTTTAATCAAGCGAAACTCGGTATTGAGAGGTTTTTTGAGGTGTTGAATTCGAACCTGATATTATTATTGCGGGTGCGCCACCTACACGTCTTTTTCTTTTTTGAAGATTCATAACTTCTTAGAGTGTACATCTAGCACATTTTTCAGTGATAAAATCAATTTTCCTAGCATATCTACGTAAAAAAGTTACCCCTGTTACAAGTCGCTATAAGCAACCGTTTTCTAGATATTTGGACTCGAAAATTTCAAGTCGATTGATTGATAATGGATGCGTGTTAACGTTATTACCATTATTTTGCATTTTTCACAAGAATGCTCAGGAAATGAATTTGACGTTCAAGTAAATTGTTTTGTTTTGTTATAGGGGGCGCCACCTATTCTATTTATTTTTACTCGTTTGAAATAATAATTTTTGTATCAAAGGTGCAAAATCTGTATTTGTTTTAATAAAATTTGCAAGAAATATCAACATTTCATTTTAAGAAATTTTGAATATGTAGAATAAAATAAATAAAGGAAACAAATTGTATTCAAATAAATTGTCCACCTCACCGAAGATACAGGCATTCAGTCTTCTAGTCATTGAATCTCGTACCCGCTCAAAAATTATTGGTGTGTTTCTTATTGTTTCACAGGCGTCTACTATTCGGTTTCTTAGATCTTCCCCGTTCGCTACTGGAGTTTCATGAACTGGTGACTACAAATAGCCCCAAAAATTAAAATCTAGCAGGTTTACATCTGGCAACCTTGGTGCCCACGCCTTGTTAGGTTCTTCTACACCCCTACCGATCCATAGATTTGGATAGACAGTGTTGAGGAATTCCCTGGCTACAACGCTAAAATGGGCCGGAGCCTCATCATGCATTAACCACATGCGGATTCGAATTTCTAATGGTACGGCAATCCATTTTCTAAAAAGTCTGTGTAAGTTGCGCCATTCAGTCGGAACGGAAGAAAGAAAGGACCTATCAAGTAAGTATCAATTATTGCCGTCCATACATTTACAGAGAATTGATACTGATAATGTCTTTCACTAACTGCTCCTGAGCCCAAATATGGTTGTTATGAAAGTTTGTGATTGCATTTCGGGAGAGTTCGATCGTCCATGAAGAGTACATATCTTAAAAATTGAGGATGTCCAGCCAATTTTCTCACGAGCCACTGACACATAGTAATGCGTTGGGGAAAGTCTCGTGACAAAAGAGCTTGTACCCTTTGAATATGGTATGGAGAAAATTGTTGATCGTGGATAATTGTCCGAACTGTGGACTGAGTAGAATTGAGAGCTTCAGCAATTATTCATGTACTTGTTTCTGGATTCTCCTCGAGAGCGTTCAAAACAGCTTTTCTGGGGTTCGGCTGCTCGTGGTCTTCCAATAATAACAGCTGCCTTCTTGAAGCTACCTGTTCCTGCCAAACGACGGTGGAGACTGGTAAATGTTGGAGCTGAAGGCAGTACTCGATTAGGAAATCGCTTCGGATAAATACAGATTTTGCACCTTTGATACAAAATTAACTATTTCAAACGAGTAAAAATAAATAAAATAGATGCTGCCCCCTACAAAAAACCAAAGCTACCTACTTAAACGTCAAATTCATTTCCTAAGCATTCTTGTGAAGAATGCAAAATAATGGTAATAACTTCAACACACATCGATTATCAAATAATCGACTTGAAATTTTCAAGTCCAAATATCTAGAAAACGGTTGCTTATAGCGACTTGTAACAATGTAGATTTCTTACGTTGATATGAGGAATTGATTTTTTCACTGAAAAATGTGCTAGAAGTTCGCTCAAAAAAGTTATGAATCTTCAAAAAGAAAAAGACGTGTAGATGGCGCCCCCTACGAGTAAGAGTAATAATAATATCAGGTTCGAATTCGACACCTCAAAAAACCTCCCAATACCAATTTTCGTTCATTTAAGGTCAGTATTTCGAAAGTTATTTGAAAAAAACGAAAATAAAAATAAAACTTCAACACCCTTGGAGATGAAGCGTTTCCGGACATATTTTTATTTGTCCAATCATAATATTGTAAGGAAATCAAAACCTCCTGAAGTTTGTAAATACTTTTAAATCACATGTGACCTTCTCAATCATTCTCAAAAAAATCATCATAATATCAAGCATCAAAAACTGTATCTTGACACAAATTTTCATAACTTTAGTTCCATTTCCAAGGCACTCCATGGCTTTTTTTCTTTGTCAAAAACGACAAAAGTTTATTAGGCAATTTTTGTTTTTGAAATTTGGATTCGTTGTCGTTATAAATGGAAACCACCAGAATTTCATAAAAAAATATTGGTTAACAACGTAGTTACAACAACTTCAAATTTGGAAACAAAGTATTTGATTATAATTTCTATTAGATTACAGGCATATTTAAAATCTGGCAACACTGCCGATACAAAGTAGAACACCAGTGAATTTTACAGCGAGAATCCGAAGTCAATAGCTCATTCTGTTCTAAAGTTATAACTCCTGAAAGTATGGTAATGTGAGCGATTTGTAGTGTACTAAATCACAGCCTACTATTGATTTAGTACAATACCTGTGCCTAATGTTCAGCTTTCCTCAAACTATTGATACCTCCTCTAAAAGCTTGTTTAATTGAGTTCTGCAGAATTTGAAAGGAAAATTTTTTGTCCTGCTTTTGTTTTATTATTCAATAAATAATTTTGATGCCTTAAAACTTGATTCGGTTCATTTCGTTTTTATCGGCTATGGAAGACTGCATAACTTGAAATTTAATTCTGTTATTCAGAATACACTTATAACCTAAACTTAAATAAATAATTTTAAGGAAATATAATTCACAAATCCAGTGATGTAGTAAGATTTTAATTACAAAATCGCTTGCACCACAAATCGCTCACATTACCATACTTTCAGGAGTTATAACTGTAGAACAGAATGAGCTATTGACTTCGGATTTCTGCTGTACGAATTTACCCGTGTTCTACTTTGTATCGGCAGTGTTGCCAGATTTTAAATATTTCTATAATCTTAATAAAAATTAAAATCAAATACTTTGTTTCCAAAATTAAATTCGTTGTAACTTCGTTGTTAATCAATATTTTTCGATGAAATTTCCATGGTTTCCATTTATAACGACTAGAAATCCAGTGGTGTAGTCAAATTTCAAAACAAAAATTGCCTTATAATTTTTTGCCGTTTTTGACGAAGAAAAAAAAACATAGAGTGCCTTGGAAATGGAACTTAAGTTATGAAAATTTGTGTCAAGATACAGTTTTTGATGCTTAATATCATGAGAACATTGTTTTGAGAATGATTGAAAAATGTGTATTTAACAGGGGTGGTTTCATTTTAAATGTATATATATTTTAAATGTATATATATTTTAAATGTATATATGAAAAAAAATTCTATATAGATCATAAAAACAGAGTATGTATTACAAATGACCGTGGTAACTGAAATAAGGAATACATTATATAATTTTTTATTGATATTATTGAAAAAAGTCAACAAAAACCTAGCAAAAATCAAGCCAACGTTGGGCACGGTCAGAAAATATCAGAATGATGAAACTTACCCGCCTTCTCAGTAAATATTCGACTGTATTCATTATATATTTTCTTCAGGACGATAGCCATGTTTCGAGTGTTGGGTTCTACGGAAAAACTATTTAAATTTGAATATATATGGAAACGTACCACCGTATCGGCTGGCTACCTGTCTGGACGTATACTAGAGCGTTGCAATTATGATAACAATGCTTTGAAAATTATCGTCATCAAATCGTTATTTTAATTGCGAGGAGTTTTTAATCATTATTGTTCCCAGTGAGATGTTTGAAAATCCTGGTGAATACACTTATACGTGAAAACGTGTGGGATGAAATTGACGACGTAATCAGCTCACTTGATTTCTCAGAATAAGACAGGTTCACAAGTCGCGCACAAGAGAACCAGAAAATCCGTCGATGGCGTCAAAAGCTGGTTTAATTTATTGTCTGGTGTGAACTGAACTAGCTCGTGTTTCTGGTTATACGACAGGTTATTAGTTCCACAAAAAACCGCCATATTGCTCCATGATGCAGTCAAAAAGGCCTCTGCCCTACAAAAAGTAGGGTAGAAAGGATTTTGATAGACAGTGCGCGGTCCATAGGTATTGAATTAATTCATTTTTAGCGTTATTATGTATTTGTTCAGAAAAACCTGAAACATGTCGATTTTAATTGTCAATTTGACAATTTACAGTATGAAAATATTACCCCTTTCTGGCGCCCCCTCAAAAATATTAAATGAGGAGGGGGTCGTGTGGAACCTTGTTCGAAAGGGATTTTCATTCTATGTTCAGCAATACTGAGTTTATCAAATTTGGTGCAATCATGACTGAGAAACTGTATTTTGAAAATGTCAAATTTTGATACCTTAGTAGAATGAAGGAAATATTGTCACGTAATGTTTGGGAAGTATTTTACAATTTATTCTACAATCGAATTGAATGTTTGAAATGACCACCATTCACTTCTTGACAATGAGCAAGTCGATCTTGGAATTCTCGTACAACATTTTTTAGGACCTCAGGGGTTATGGGGATATCTTCCGTTAATCTAACTTTTAAATATGCAATATTGTCTGGTCTATTAGAATATACTTTCGATTTCCAATAACTCAATGTAAAGTAATCGAGAGGAGTCAAATCAGGCGATCTAGGTGGCCATTATTTCGTTCCACGTTTTCAAATCCACCTATTGGGAAAAATTCGTACAAATAATCTCTAACAATACGTTTGTAATTCGATGGAGTTCCGTCTTGTTGGTACCATACTGGTCTATCTATTGCATTTGGATGATTAGCATCAGGAAAAATCTTTTTAATGTAGGCTGTGAAAAGTTCATTGAAAAATCTAGATAAACCCCACCACCAACTGTGCCTTCAAAAAAATAAGGACCAATAATTTTGTTGTTAATGATACCAGCCCAAACGTTAACTTCATCCATCCATCCATCATCAGTTCACAGAATTGTTGCCTTTTATCAGGATCATCCTCATTTAACTTCTGAACCAACTGAACTTTATATGGATGGTATTTTTCTTTATGTAGAGCTCTCAATATCGATGATTTACCTACATCATTGTCGGCGGCAAGTTGTCAACTTGTCATATGCGGATTTTCCGCAATCGCTAACAGTACATCTATTTTTTTTCCTCGTGCAATTCAACATCGGATAAATGAACCATAGTTAAACCAAAACACACACAAATATTTTTCAATACAATGACGTGTGTCAGCATAAATATCAAAATAACAGTGGTTCACTAGATTGACATTTCATTATTTATGTGGGTTTTGTGAATAATTTTCTGGTGTCTTGAATGACTTTTTCCTGACATTCATCAAAACAGATCAGAAAATACCTGATTATTTTTAATGGGGTTATTTTTTCAATTCAAGAGTATATTTCAATAAACCAGACAATATTGCAGATCCTAGAGTCAGGATAACGGAAGAAATTAACAAAATAACCCCTGAGGTCATACGAAAATTCCAAGATCGACTTGCTCATTGTCAAGAAGTGAATGGTGGTCATTTTGAACATTAAATTCAATTGTAGAATAAAATGAAAAATACTTCCTAAACATTATGTGACATTATTTCCTCCATTCTACGTGGAGTACTAAAATTTTACATTTTCATAATACATTTTCTCAGTTTTGATTGCACCAAATTTGAAAAACAATATTTGTTGAACAGATAATGAAAATATCTTTCAAACAAGGTGCCACCCCCCTACTCATTCAAAAGTTTCGAGGGTGTGCTAGAGGGGGTGCAAGAAAAAGGTAATATTTTCATACTGTGATTTGTCGAATTGACAATAGGAATCAACCTGAATAGGTTTTTTTTAGACAAATACATAATAACGATAAACATGAATTCATTCCATGCCTCTGTATGTTATATACTTCCAGACCCCGATGAAAAATCCTACACCTTGTAGTAGAGATAGTAGATTTTTTTAAAATAACATATTGCAAGTGAAAATATAATAGTTCAACAAAACGTCTATTCTCATTTTGCGTTGTGAACATGACCGAAAACGGACGAACGCGTGGAAGCGGCTGAGTAGTGATGAAAGATCAGCGTATTCCTTACTTGCGCGCAGAGCGCATGCAATACTATACCGGGTACAACGAATCTATCAGACATGTCATAACTGTGTATTGTAACATTTTTGGATTTCTGAGACAATTCTGAGACAATGTGACATTTTGAAAAAGTTTTACGCCTATTTCATTTTTATAGAGTCACTTTTAATATAGCATCTAGGTGGCCATGATCAGACGTAAACTAATCTGAGGACCTCAGGTGATGTCAGAAAATTACAATCGCAAAGTTTTAGTGACTAGTATGGTAGATAGAAATAAGACAAGATGGCGAAATTACATTTTCGTATCTTATTATTATTTTTCGAATGCGACCATTTTTTGACAAGCAGAGGATTGTTTTACGATTCTAACGATACTGATTTATTTGCGATTGGATCAAAAATAAGAACATAAATTAAATATTATGAAATCAGTCCTAGAAAAACATGTGAATATCAAAGATTCACTATTCTCACACCTTGTAACGAATACTGAAGTAATCAACATTGAGAACAATACATCGTCAGGTCCAGATAAAATCTCACTTTACCTTATGAAAAAATTGCATACATTTTTTGCTGAACCATTATGTTACATCTTGAACTTGATTCTTACGAGTGGAATTGTGCCTTTTCGTTTCAAGGAATCAACTACAATTCCAATATTTCAAAGTGGTGACAGAAAAAAAGCTACCAATCACAGGCCAATAACCGTAATGAACAATTTTGCAAATTTTTTTCAAAAATGTTTAAATTTTTTTACTAAAAATTATATTTTGTCAGAGAGCCAATTTGCATTCGGAAAAACCTCTCAACAGAAACAGAAATATTCCAATTGACAAACACTGTATTTAAATGTTTTCAAAATCAACAGGAATGCTTGACGTTGTTCTAAGATCTCGCTAAGGCTTTCGACACTGTTAATCATGAAATTTCATTCAGAAGTCTGGAAAACAATGGTATTAGGGGCTTGTCACCAGAGATATTGAAAGATCATCTATCGAATAGAATGCAGGTTATTAAATTGAATACTTCCTTCACTGACCCATTACTAGTCACCATGGAGGTTCCACAGGGGACAGTGATGGGCCTCATCATCTTTATGCTATACATTAACAGTATTTTCTGTATTGAACAATTCGGGGGTAACTCAACGTCCTACGCTGATGAGACCGCTGTTCCTTTTGTAGGTAACACCTGGAATAAAACATTCGAGTAAGCTGAAAAGGGAATAAAAATTATCTCTAGTTGGCTCACTGATAGTTCATTATGCCTCGATATAGAAAAGAGTGAATTGTTTACGTTTCCCTTAACGGCTACAGATCAACCGAATTTTCAGACCCTACTCGACTGAAAAGGTTCCACTAACTGCCAATGTCCCTCTGTAAAAAAACACAATGTATCACTTGGGAGGTATGTTAGACCAATTTCTGCACTGGAATGAGCATACACTACAAAAAGATTGCGTATACATATTCACAAATTCAACCACCTCAGGAATATTTTGAATTAGAAGACTCTCACTCATATTTGGAATTTCGAATTGTTTTTCATTAAATGAGAACGGTAATGCAACGACATCAGATTCCTTAGATGGCACCTCCTCTAAAAATGTAAACTCAACTCACCTCTCTCGAATTTGCGTCCACCCGTATATCTCCATGATATATTCAGGCCTATTTCGGCTACTATATTATATTTTATTTATATTTTTGTTTATAAGCGATATCATGTCTATAATCAATTATGTTCATGAATGAATATTAACGAGTGTCCACATTATAACTGAATAAATATATATATATATATATATATATATATATATATATATATATATATATATATATAAAATATATGAGTCTATGTAGTGATACATGAAATTGAATTGAAATTCAAATGGAATATTCCCACATATATGCCAAGAGGCCGAATTCAAGTTCTGATCTCCTCACGTGAGTAAGACAATTATACCTTGCTGAAAAGGGAAACATTCTCAATTGAATATTGATAGAAATATTTTTCTGTGAATTGAAAAATTCACGATTAAAATGAAGTTATTTTTTGTGAATGTCTAACAGAAAACAACTACTTCCCCGGCAAAAGCCACGCTGGACATTGAACTACATCTGATAGATATTCTGAAAAGGCCCTAACTCAAAAGAAAAAATCTGAAATTGAAAATTTGCATTTTCATTCAGATAGAAAAATCGAATTTAAACGGTTTTCTTCACATAAAGGATTCAATATAAAATTGAACCAGAGAAAGGTAGATCTCAGGTGAAAAACAACTACTTTCCTGGCAAATACCACGCAGAACGTTGAATGATATTCACCTGAAAATCCATGCATACTTCCATATAATATCAATGGACATTGAATGCAAATGTTTCTTTCTGATAAGCTCGATTATGTTTAATTTATGTCGTGTTCACCTAACAATCCGCATACCGGTTTCAGGCTTCTTGGCCCTCATCAGTACGGAGTAGTCAACCAGCCAAAGGTACAAGAACTCTGGCTGAAGTGAGACCTAACGTAAACAAACCATCATCGATCTTGTAACACCTATAGGTACGCCGGAAAAGATAAACTTTAACTGGCGGTACCTAGTGACGAAAAGAAACACTCGAAAATCTCCCACCTCGATAGGTTTCTAAATAAAGATTCCTTCTCAGTAGGAGTGGCAAGCCCGTCTAGCATATAGTGAGAGATAAGTGCCATGTGAAGTGGAATGAATAGAAAAATCGAATTTAAACGGTTTTCTTCACATAAAGGATTCAATATAAAATTGAACCAGAGAAAGGTAGATCTCAGGTGAAAAACAACTACTTTCCTGGCAAATACCACGCAGAACGTTGAATGATATTCACCTGAAAATCCATGCATACTTCCATATAATATCAATGGACATTGAATGCAAATGTTTCTTTCTGATAAGCTCGATTATGTTTAATTTATGTCGTGTTCACCTAACAATCCGCATACCGGTTTCAGGCTTCTTGGCCCTCATCAATGTCCATTGATATTTTATGGAAGTATGCATGGATTTTCAGGTGAATATCATTCAACGTTCTGCGTGGTATTTGCCAGGAAAGTAGTTGTTTTTCACCTGAGATCTACCTTTCTCTGGTTCAATTTTATATTGAATCCTTTATGTGAAGAAAACCGTTTAAATTCGATTTTTCTATTCATTCCACTTCACATGGCACTTATCACTTGATATTTACGCCCTCTGATTCGATTTTTTAACTATCGAGGTGGGTGATTTTCGGAGTGTTTCTTTCTGTCACTAGGTACCGCCAGTTAAAGTTTATCTTTCCGGCGTACCTATAGGTGTTACAAGATCGATGATGGTTTGTTTACGTTGTGTCTCACTTCAGCCAGAGTTCTTGTACCTTGGCTGGTTGACTACTCCGTACTGATGAGGGCCAAGAAGCTGAAACCGGTATGCGGATTGTTAGGTGAACACGACATAAATTAAACATAATCGAGCTTATCAGAAAGAAACATTTGCATTCAAGTCCATTGATATTATATGGAAGTATGCATGGATTTTCAGGTGAATATCATTCAACGTTCTGCGTGGTATTGCCAGGAAAGTAGTTGTTTTTCACCTGAGATCTACCTTCTCTGGTTCAATTTTATATTGAATCCTTATGTGAAGAAAACCGTTTAAATTCGATTTTCTATTCATTCCACTTCACATGGCACTTATCTCTCACTATATGCTAGACGGGCTTGCCACTCCTACTGAGAAGGAATCTTTTATTTAGAAACCTATCGAGGTGGGAGATTTTCGGAGTGTTTCTTTCTGTCACTAGGTACCGCCAGTTAAAGTTTATCTTTTCCGGCGTACCTATAGGTGTTACAAGATCGATGATGGTTTGTTTACGTTGTGTCTCACTTCAGCCAGAGTTCTTTGTACCTTTGGCTGGTTGACTACTCCGTACTGATGAGGGCCAAGAAGCCTGAAACCGGTATGCGGATTGTTAGGTGAACACGACATAAATTAAACATAATCGAGCTTATCAGAAAGAAACATTTGCATTCAATGTCCATTGATATTATATGGAAGTATGCATGGATTTTCAGGTGAATATCATTCAACGTTCTGCGTGGTATTTGCCAGGAAAGTAGTTGTTTTTCACCTGAGATCTACCTTTCTCTGGTTCAATTTTATATTGAATCCTTTATGTGAAGAAAACCGTTTAAATTCGATTTTTCTATTCATTCCACTTCACATGGCACTTAACCCTTCATTCAGATAGTTATTTGATTTTCTATTCCAGTCTTAATTAAGAACTCATAAAGATGAATGAGGCAAAGAAGAATGTTTTCCAAAAGAGAGTACTCACCAGAAATCATTCGTAACATTGACGCAGGAGAGACATCGCATTCACTAGATCTTCAATACATTTTTGATTTTATGAACATCCCGTTTATATTTTCAACAAATCAATATACCTTGCTCTTCTATTCAAGCAAATGGAAACAAATATTATTCTGTTTGAAGGTTGTAGACGATGTGGTGACTTGATTACCCCGTTTTGGACGTCCATCGTCTTAACGGATTCGAAAGGTTTTCACGGCGTTTCGAATACTTGTATCTGCATTCGTCTTCATGTGAATACTGACAAGTTTATGTGAATTTATATGTCTGTCGGTGTAATGTTGCGTGTAATTCCGCCATGTGCGGTGGTGCATGTAATTTCGTGGGGTGTGGTGGTGCGCGAAGTTTCGCGCCTCGGCAGTCCGCCAGAAAGAGCAATTAGCGTTTCCATACGTTCTTGATCTCAACGCTTGGTTGACTGAAGGCGTTATTGGCTTCGATGTGGGCAGCCCCTTTGAACTTTCGTTTAAACCAATGCTTCTCTCCATATAGAATACTTGCGTCATCCCATAGAATTCTATGGTGCTCAGTCCAGGCGTGGTCAGCAATTCCCGATTTTGACATTTCTCCACGTTGAGTGCATTCCTTGTACTCATCCAATCTTACCGATAAATGTTTGTCTTTCCAATGTAGGGATCTCCGCATTCACATGGAACTCCATAAATGCAATACTTCCTGATTCCACTCAGGTAATGACAGTAACATAAGCTTCATGAGCAAACAGTAAAATTTTCTTAATTTTCGTTAAATTCCAGTTCAATTTTTCTTCAAAATAATGTATACTCAAAGTGAAAAAGTGGATATGTTATTATTATTTGGAGAATGTCATAGAAATTCAAGGAATGCTGCTGAGTTGTATGCTCAGAGATATCCCAATCGGCAACATCCAGCCCCTCAGTATTTTCCGTATATTGATAATCGTTCTAGGCAAGAAGGAAATCGAGAGGAGGAACAGAATTTATCATAAATTAAGAGACTGAGATTAACGTCCTTACTATGGTTGAGGTTGATAAAACGGTTTCTTTAAGATAAATTAGTCAAGATAAGCAGATAAGTCACGAATCAGTAAGGAAAATACTCAAAAAGCACGGATATCGAGCATTCAAATATCAGTTACATCAACATATGTATGCTGACGATGGCGATAGACGGGTAGTGTTTTGTGATTGGCTGTTTCAAAATCATAGAGTCAACCCACATTTTATCAACTTCATTCTATTTTCCGACGAATCACGATTTACAAATAATGGTATGTTCAATGAGCGAAATAATCGGTACTGGGCCCAACCAAATCAACATGCAATGAGAGAGGACAATTTTAAAGAAAGGTTTGGCGTCAATGTCTAGGCTGGTATTGTTGTGAACAGAATAATTTAGCCAATATTGTTTCACGGTCAGTTAACTAGGTACTTTCCTTCAGAATGAAATCGAGGATCATCTTTATATATTTTAGCAGTTTTACGGCGAATTCACTTTCAACAGGATGGAGCACCCCCTCATAATACCAGAGGAGTTTTCAATTACTCAATAGCGTATTTCAAGAATCAAGTAAATGCTTCCAATTGTCCAGTACGGTGGCCTGTCCGCTCACCGGATCTCACTGTACTCGATTTATTCATTTGGGAATATGTGGAAGAAATGGTTTACTATGCAACAGACTCAGCCTCTCTTGAAATCTTAGGAATAATACTATGGATATACTACGGAATACTACGGATAGCATATTATGCATATGTTCAAAGTCATATAAGGTATGGCATCATTTTCTGGGAAACATCTACTGATGTTGAGAAGATATCCATACTCCAGAAACGCTGCCTAAGAAACATCTTCAATATTCCACGAAGAGTCAGCTGTAGGTCTGTATTCATGGATAAGAAGATTCTCACCTTAACAAGTATATTGATCTATGGAGCAACTATATTTGTTACTGAAAACATGCCCCTCTAGACATGTTATAACAGAGATCATAGACATAATACGAGAAATAAAAACAATCTTCTGAATATTAGGCCAAGCCTCGCATACATTCAGAATAACAATCCCTTCTCAGTAATTAACATATATAACAAATTACCTGAATCGGTAAGAACACAGCCTACTAAGGAGCTGAAAATTAATTTGAAAAACCTTCTTTTCAAAAAGGCATACTATACATTGGATGAGTATTTCACAGACATATTAGACGGGTAATGTTCTCTTTCTTTTTCTTCAATTTATGAATTGTAAAATTCACTATGTTTCTTTCTTCTCCTGATTATATCCAGGAATATAATTCTGATTATATCCAGAAATATAATTTCTACTTATACGTGTGTGTGTGTGTATGGGTTGCGTTTATATATATATATATATATATATATATGTATATATATATAATATATATATATAATATATATATATATATATATATATATATATATAATGAGTGTTTTTGATCTATTAATAACTTTGTGTCTTTACTGTTACATCTATTCACTTATTCAATGTAAGGTAGTGTTGGTGAATGAGGCCCACCTAATGTTCGTAAATTTTTTTCGCGTTATTTTGTATACAAAAAATTTCGGAACATGATGAGTTTATTGTTTGTCATGTCTGCTATCATGTACTCATCAATATTGGCCTCCTTTAAAACCTGAGTAACCAAAATAAGGCAAAAATAAAAAAATTGCAGTCGGGCCTTATTACCCGCATGGTAGGGTAATAAAGCCCATAGCAAGTTATGTAGAATTTTGTATAATTATTGGATAAATAATATTTCATATTAATAAAAACCGAGAAAGGTAAAAGAATCATTATATATTATTATTAGAATTATTATATAAAACAAAAAAATTTTTTTTCACGAAACTGTAGTAAAGTATCAAAAAATGCTAACATTGTAATAAAGTAACAAAAGTATTAAAAAATTCTAACAAAAAAATATTTTTTTTTTTTAACAAACAAAAACGTTTACCACATTTGCTGCAGAGAAAATCTTCTGCCGTCTTCTGCCGTCAGTCCGACGCAAGATTCGTGGGCCTTATAACGCAATCATTCGTTGGGCCTTATTATCGGGCGGGCACGTCTTTCTTAAACATGCATTTTTCAGGAAAGTAAACAATGCTCTTGATTTTTCTCTTAGTGCAAAATATACAACCAGTATTATAGCAACTGATGGCGACCTTTTCATTTCTTCAAGTGAAATGGTTTGAATGAAAAAAGATGTCCTACCGTATTGCGAACTTATAATATGCTCGGCGTAAAACTGCACTTGCCCCTGGTGAAGTTAACGGCTGGCTGATCTCAACGATATTATCATATAGCTTCCCCGCTCGGAAGATGCAACGAGCCATGTTGCCAGATTTGAAAAATGTACCAGACTTCAAGAAGAAATGCCGGTGGGCCTTATTAACTGCCGGGCCTTATTCACACTACCTAATCTATATTTTTATGTGTTTTTACTTGCTAGTTATGTGTTATCTTGATTATATTGACATGTTCTACACCTGGAAAGGTACTTATGAAAGAACTAATGAAGGATCTATCTATCATTCAGAAGTATAACGCCTCAAAAATGTTACGGAACGTGTTGAGAGAAACAATTGAACGAGCAGAAATGTGTCTTGTACTACACTTTGAAAATTTACTACAAGGAAAGTAGAAAATTATTATCCATGGCACACTTGACAAAATTAAATGAATCATTATCCAGTATTTTCTTAAGTAATATTTAGTTTATGTTCTTATTTTTTATCCAATCGCAAATGAATTCGTATCGCTAGATTCGTCAAAAAATCCTTTTTTCGGAAAGGGCTTGTCCAAAAATGGTCGCCATATGAAAAATAATTGCTAGACACGAAAATGTTATTTTGCCAACTTGTTTTATTCCTATCAAATTCTGACATCACCTGAGGTCCTCAGATCAGTTTACTCCCGATCATGGCCACCTAGATGCAATATTGAAAGTTACTCTAAAAAAGTGAAGTAGGCGTGAAAACATTCTGAAATGTCACATTCTGATCCAGAATTGTCTCATAAATCCAAAAATTATACAATATACAGGGTGTTTCATTTAAAATTCAAAACTGGAGCTATTCCGATGAAACCGGAATCGACCAGAAAGAAAGAGATATGCGAAAACTCTCTTGTTCACATACCATTTACCCATTCCAATTCTCATTTTGATATACCTTATATTCTAGAAGTGATGACTTCTTTAATAGATTCGTTGACACCCACTATATACGCTTTCCCGCGTCTGGTGCCTTACCCCAATACTCAGCCGCTTCCACGCGCTTTCCCGTTTGCGGTCATGTTTGCAAGTCTCACCCAGTGTCGGCAACCATATCATATTTGAAGAACACGTATCATTATTTGCATCATTGTACCTTGTACTGGTTTATTCACTATAAATCACCCGCCCCTTATCATCGTTATTATTGCCTGTAGAAAAAAAAGTTTAATGTTAAAGCTGTGTGGTTATGACTGAATTTTGATGAAATGCTATCAAGACTACAGTAGCGTGCAGATTTCAGGGATGTTTTTTTTCAATGGGATACCCTATGTCCACGGAAGGTGGCTCGCCCCTATACCTTTTTTGTTTTCGGAGATAACAGAATGAAATTTGAAGGATCTGTTTAATTCACCGGAAGTGACATAATATTTCGATTTTTAAATGGGACACCTGGTACATTTTCAGTTTTTTTGTCTCCATATGACATCCAGAATACAACCATGTATCATTTGTTACTGTCTGTGAGCGTTTCTTAATTTTTTTTTTTTGAAATAAATTTTTATTTTTAAGGGCTATGGATACGTTCAAATAACTTGTTTGTTTTTACGGTTTCCGATCAAAATGTTTCAGCTATGTGACGTTTGATTTTAAAATTTTTATTACTATTTCATTCAAATGGCAACATGGTGGTTCGTCGGGTTAGAGAATAAGAGCATTTCATTACCATCAATTTGTACCACACTCCTTCAAGTTGTAAGAAACCTTTCGATAAAAAACTGAACATACCATAACGTTAGAACTTTTCTAAAATGAAGCGCCTGTTGAAAATGAAATAATTATATTGAAACTACCTATTTACATACCTTTAGGATTCCAGATGTTCAAAGTGACCTCCATCTTGTTGCTGACAGAGGCAAACTTCTCTTATTTTTGCTCTTACAACGTTTCTCAACTGTCTTGGTGTAATTCTATGAATAGCTGCCCTTACTTTTTCCTCTGATTCATATCGCGTGGCAGGAGGTAAAATCATAAACCTCGTTTTCAATGGATCTTGAAACAAAATCTAGAGGCGTAAGGTCGGGTGACCTGAAAGGTTTTATAAAAAGAAATAAATAAAAGTATGAATGGAAAGCAACCCTATTTTACCTTGCCGACCACCTAACTGGACCCATATTTCCAATCCAGTTTTCGTTGTATGTGTCACGCAGATATTCCGTAACTGCCCTCAGGTTCTGTGTTGGAGCACCATCTTGTTGCTAAAATAATCCAACTCGATTTATCGAAGGAACTTCGTCCAAGAAATGCTCAATTTCCTGCGTGAGGAAACTTAGAAATCTAGCCCCTGTCAGAACACCGTCAAAAATTATAGGGCCTGAAATTATATCCCCTGAAATCCCAACCCAACAATTGAAACCAAGCCGTACTTGGAAATTTCCTTCCTCCATCAAGTGTAAATTTGCATCGGACCAAAATCGCTCATTATTTCTGTTGATATGTCTCAAATTAGTGAAACGGCTTTCGTCAGTATACATAATTTTATATGGAAAAGTGTCATCCTCCAAATATTTTCCAAAGAACCAATTGCAATACTCAAGTCTCCTTGCATTATGGTTTTGGTAAAGGTGCTGGTGTAGTTGATATTTAAATGAATGATATTTATGTTTCTTCAAGATGTTAGCTGCAGAAGACTCCGAAATGTCACATTCTCCTGCGATCTCCCTGAGTGACGTATTGATATTTACTTGAACGTATACCAGAACATCTATTTCTTTTTCTTCACTCACAACAAACGACTCGTTCCCATTATTCATTCTGTACTGAAACCAACTGTTCTTAAAAAAACATGAATGATTATCAAGCACAATCCGATCTTCACAGACACGACACAAGAAATAAATCTATGCTACCGCAACCACAAACTAGATTACGCAGACACACAAACGAAGATATTGAATGGTTCAATTCATGACCAACCAATTTTCGTGATCTGCCACTTTCCAAAAATTTAAAGAAATCTTGGCTGAAAACTGTATATACTCAGTTGATTATTATTTCAAACTAACCAAAGACAGAGACATCTTCACAACAACCTAAAGATAAAATTTTAACTAATGTATATAACATTTCATATTTTGATCTACAAATATTTTTTTCCTATTTGGACTAATGTCTCAATTTTACTGTGACGTGTTCCAACATATTGTAAATATTTCTGAACTGAATAAAACTATACTATACTATTATCAGGCTCATTTCGCTTTTTTTAACCAGTTTTGGAAAATAGTGCCGGGTGGGGTGACGCCGATCAGGATATCTCTGTGCGTAGAGACGTGCAGCATCGGTTGAATTTTGCCTACACTCTCCAAAAACTAATAACATATCAAATTTTTCAGTTCTTGTATGAATATTGTTATTTTCCATGATTTCCAAACAATGAGGTACCAATAACTACCTAATTGATTTTGTTTCAGTTGTGTTGGTCACAGGCTACTCGATGATTTTAATCTCAGTAAGATTCTTCATTTAACAAAAGTTCTGACGTTATATTTTCAATGTGAAGTAGATAGCGTCTGTAATTGAATATCAATGAAAATAGTTCATGGCATTCAGTCTAGAAAATAAAAACTGGAACTGAAAAATCGAACCTGGGACCTTTCGATTTCTAGTCGAACGCTCTTCCACCTGAGCCACTGATCCTTGTTCGAAACCGACGATTCACATCTTCAAATTCAGTTCCGTGTTAGTGACGAAGACGATGGGGGTTGAAGTGATGCATGAAAACATTCATGCATGCACACCTAATGAAATTATATTGGTCTATCCGCCGGTGTCAATCATGTTTACGATCCCCGACCAACTTCAGATCGGGAGTTTCCAAGTGTGCATGACTCGAGCCAAGTAAATATAGAATGTGGAGTCTGTATAGTCCATCCAATATCAATTGCAGAAGCTGTTTCTATAGGGAGCAAATAAAAACTCACTTCGCTAACACGAGCGTATATGCGAAGAAACGGAACGAAAAATAATCTGTACTACTTGTTTACAGTTTCCGTCAGCACAAAGAGCCCGCTGGTCAACGTGGACTTGAGTGACGGCTGTCTGTTTCACAACCGATTCGTCTGGGCCAATCAAGTCGGACATCA
Organism: Gonioctena quinquepunctata; assembly: GCA_018342105.1. Lineage (NCBI taxonomy): Eukaryota > Metazoa > Arthropoda > Insecta > Coleoptera > Chrysomelidae > Gonioctena > Gonioctena quinquepunctata. Next base: position 43,507 of record JAFIRS010004020.1, on the reverse strand, counting down.
ATGCTAGGAGGTGTGTCTAGGCGATGGGAGGTCATAAATCACGCGTTATATTTGTGTTTCAATACCTCTGAAAGATTATAAACCAGTAGCGTCTGTGGTCTTGGTGTGTGCCGATCGAAATACGTTTTAGGATATTCTAGTTTTGGAAAAAAAACATTATTTTATTTTCTTAATGTATTTGTATAAATAAAAGCTTGTCTTCAATTTTTTTTCATTTTTTATTATTCATGAAGTATTCTTAAAATCGTAAAATATCTAAATAAAATTAGTTATCTCCGCCACTGCTGCTCACAGGATTTCGCCGCAAGACTTTTTTATGCTTCTGCAATTGATATTGGGAACACTATAATTAAATATCGATAGAAAATGTTTGTGGCAGTCAGACGAGAAAATGAAAACTAGAACTGGAAAATAAATTTATATTTACTTGGCTTGAGTCATGCACCCTAGAATTTCCGGTTTGAAGTTGGTCGATAATCAGATATGGTTTGACACCAGCGGATAGACCAATATAATTTTATTAGGTGTGCATGCGTAAATGTTTTCGTGCTTCACATTAACCCCCATCGTCTTCGTCACTGACGCGGAACTGAATTTGAAGGTGTGAATCATCGGTTTCGGACAAGGACCAGTGGCTCAGGTGGAAGAGCGTTCGACTAGAAATCGAAAGGTCCCAGGTTCGATCCCTGGCTGATCCACATGTTTATTTTCCAGTTCTAGTTTTCATTTTCTCGTCTGAATGCCACAAACTATTTTGATTGTTATATTATCAGTTTTTTATCGGAAGTTTTCTTAATAAAGTGAGGTATCAAATTAATCTAATAAAATGTTTTTTTTTTCTAACCCGACGAGCCACCATGTTGCCGTTTGAAGAAAAAATTGTAACAAAAATTTTAAAATCAAAACATTTTGATCGAAAACAGTAAAGTTGTATTTTCACAAACATTTTAGAACTGAAATTAGTTAGTTGAGCGTATCCATAGCCCTCTAGAATGAAAATTTATAGAAAAAATGGTTACAAACAGTAACGAATGATACATGGTTGTATTCTAAATGTCATATGGAGACAAAAAACCAGGTCTTCCATTTAAAAATCGAAAGTTTATGTCACTTCCGATGAATACGGAATTTGCATGAAGTTGAGTTACTTGTCAAAAAATGCAATTTAATGCATTAAACAGATCCTCCAAATTTCATTCCATTATCTCCGAAAATAAAATAGTTATAGGGGCGAGCCACCTTTCGTGGACACCTGGTATATCATTGAATTTTTAGAATGATTTTTTTCCTGATTCCAAAAATATACCATATGTAACCCCTAGTTTATACCATTTTTGAGTTATCAAACGTCGAAAAATTATGTTAGACGAGCTGTCAGTATAAATACCTATCCTATGAAAATTACCATTTTTGAAGTGAGTTATGAAAATGACAACTATATTATGTTTGTTGAGTGACATTTCTTTCATGGAATGATCAAAATGGTTAACAACGAGAAAAAAAAAGTTTAAAAAATTTATAAAAAAAAATAAAAATAAATTGTTTAGGAAATTTAAATAACATAATAACTCATAAAAAATGTGTCCATCATTACTGTCAATGCATAATTGATAAGTGCTTTGGAAATTGCTCCATTATTAACATTCAGATTCTCTATTTCAAGTCGTATCGTTTCTTTGATGTGTTAAATATTATCATAATTATGATTTTTATTCCAGTTAGGCCTTACTTACGAAGCTCCGACCCATTCGGAAGGGCGTGCTGGTCACATAAACCAATGACCTCTCCTCACATCCGTGAGTTGAGAGATCATTGGGACGGTGGATCATGAGTCCTCAGCAGATGTAACGATCCGAGAATGACTGCCTTCTGCATGCGGCCGGCTAGGGATTCTGCCGATTTACGACATGCAGGTATAATTTTCAGGTTTGAGAGTAGCGTTGGCATCATCCCACCAAGGGCTCCTATAGTCAGAACTACTATCTTTACAGAATGTTCTAGATAGAGTCTGTGGAGTTCGAAGAGTAAATGTCGATACTTAGTTCGTTTCTCCTCCTCTTTTCGCACGATATTCCACTCGGCCGAAGGCGAAAACTCTATTACGTATATTGTTTTCTGCTGGCGATCGAAGAGGACTGCATCAGGCTTGTTGGATTGTATCTACCTGAGGGTGGAGAGTGAGTAGTTTCAATAAATTTGGCATTTTTAATTCATCACAACGGACTCAATATCCCCCGGAGCGTAGGGCAGCACTGATGTCTCATCAATACCGTACGAGTGTCGTAAATAGTAATACAGCACTCGTTACGCCGCGTTATGCTGACAGTAAGTGCATGATGGTCTCAGGAGCTCCATGGCAGGCCCTGCTTTTCGTGTCAGGGACCTCTATGTGACGTGGCTTTGGTAGACAAGAGTTTCGAAGTCCACCTGATTTAAAGAGAACAAAGGTCAGCCTTTCGGCTAAGCCATGTTCTTTAAAGTTTTTGTATAAGATTCCATGCTTCGGGTAATCCTTGTAGCTTTTATGTGGGCTTTTCGTCGATCAGGCTCCAACTCGGTGATAGAGTCATGGACTTGCCGTTTGGTGTTGAGAACAAGACCGAGTTCATCGGCTGCGAGGATTGCCGCTTCGAAAAAAAAAACGCTCCCTTCCATGTGATCTCATAGTCTTCGACCATGCAGAGAAGGGGATCCAAGCTCCTGTAGTTAAGGAGCTCAGTTATTAGAACTGAAAAAGTTGCTTTCATTTTTTGCTTTTGAGTTTCTTTTTTCGTCGGTTTATTTGAATGTTAAAAAGTTTTTATTTTTAATTTTACCTACTTAATTTGGATAACTTCCAAAATACTTACTTACCCACCTTACTTATTTATTTCATTAAGTAATATACAGAACAGGTAGTTCCAATAAGTGATTACAATATCAGAACTCAATAACCATTCGTATAACAATATAAGTAAATAACTAAGAATTTCATTATATCCTAGCTCATTTTAGTAGTAACATCACATTTATCATACTGGAAGTTCACAAATTATATTTAACTTTTAAATATTTAATATATACATATTATGTTTCTAGGGCTGATAATTCTTTCTCAATTTTTTTCCCAAATATCTGTATATCACATTCGACATGAAAATCTATATTTCTCAAACAATTTCCAGAGAGCACATTTTGTAGAATGGGGAATTCTGACCCAGGTTTGTACGAGGTTTGGGAGAGATAAATATATTTATTCTATTATTGAAATAAATGCTACAGTTCAGGCTAATTTGTGCCAGCAAGTGAGGATTATCCACTTCATTATTCAGTTATTTATGAAGAAATAGTACAATAGCATCTTTTCTTTTTGTTTCCAAAGTTGTTAATTCAAATCCAATCAAGGAAGACCGGTAACTGTATTCATCATGTTCTTTGTAATATAAAAATCTTTAAAAATATTATGTGCCTTCTCCACTTCATTTTTGTGAACTGAGTAATAAGGTGTCCATATTATACTAGCATATTCTAGTATACTACGAACGAATACATTATATAATGTCACTAGTGTGGATATTTTGGTTAATTTGCAGGAATGAAGCCCAGCATCTTATATGCTCTGTTAACGATATTGGTCATATGCCTCTCAAAATTGAGTTTTCCATCTATTGTCACCCCCAAATCTTTGCATTCAGTTTTTTCAATTAAGTGTTCATCATTTATTATATAATGGGTATCGATCCTTTTTTTCTGGTAATATATACATATTAAAACATTCATCAACATTAAATGATAGGTGTTTTGCCTGGGACCATTCATTGACTCTATCTAGGTCTCTTTGTAGCAGAATCACATCTTCTGGATTTCTGATTCCCTCAAATAATTTGGAATCATCTGCAGAATTCTCCCAGACAGGTCATCTACCAGTAATACAAAAAATTATGGTCCAAGATTAGACCCTTGTGCTACCCCTGATCTTGCAAAGAAATCCTTTTGTATACCAGTATCTGCATCCTATTTGCCAGATATGATGGTGAAAGCTTCAAAAGCCCATCTGAAAGTCCAAAAGTATATAATTTATTCAACAATACATCATTATCGACCTTGTCGAAGGCTTTGCTTATGTCTGTGAAGATTTCATCTGATTGATTGTTATTTTTCACTACTTTAATAACCGACGAAACCAAAAAGGAGGAGGTTCTCTATTCGACCCGTATATTTTATGTTTTTCCATCATATTTTTTTATGTATGATCACGCATAACTTTGCACAAAGGCGTCCGATTCCGATAATTCTTTTTTCAGGGGATAGGGTGTACTTTGAATTTGGTCCCATCTGAATTTAAAAGATGAAATCCACCCCTAAGGGTGGCGAAATGAAGGATATTGATCACTCACCCTCTGAATTCTGGTCCGTTAACCGATTCTATCAGGCATAACTTTGTAGTGGGTTCTTCGATTTGGATGATTCTTTTTTTAATGGAGAGGGTTTACCTTATATTTGGATTTCGAAAGTTATGAGCCACCCCTACGGGTAGAAAAATAGGGGATAATTGATTTTTCACTAGTGAACATTGGCACACACATACGTAGTTGACAATGACAGATCGCTACTGACATTATTCTTGTTCCGTCAAAATCAGTATATTTCATGAGAGGATGGGATGATATACAAAGTAATGGAATAAACTAACCAGAACAACGAAAATAATTTATATTACAACAAATAGTAAAAGTAGATAATCATATTATTTAACTGGTAATAGTTGAAGTAAGGTGGGTAAGTAAGTATTTTGGAAGTAATCAAAAAACAAGTTGGTACTCATTGGTAGATTTCAGCCACAAAAAATTGAAAAATAAAAACTTTTTAGCAAAAAATCAAACCGACGAAATACGGAACTGAAAAGTAAAAATTAAAAACTTTTTAACTGAAAATTAAACCGACGAAGAAATCAACTGAAATGCAAAAAATTTAATAAACCTTCTTAGTCCAAATGATAATTGAGCTCCTAAACTGATGTAAGTAACTGATTTTGAGTCGGCGTCAAACAAACCAACAATTGAATTAGGTGAAGCGTAAAATGATGGTAGCGAGATGCACGGCTGCGTTTTGATGACTTCTTTCATAGATAATGATCTTCGATAATTGTTTGTTTGGCGCCGACTCAAAATCAGTTACTTACATTAGTTTAGGAGCTCAATTATCATTTAGACTGAGAAGGTTTATATTATTTTTTGCTTTTCAGTTGATTTTTTCGTCGGTTTAATTTTGTGTTGAAAAGTTTTTTTTATACATGAGTTGAATTGTCAAAATTATCCTGTGTAGCCGTCTCCAGAAAGGTCTTATAGGCCATCGAGTATGGAACACTCTGTATAATCAATATAATCCGAAAATGATTCAACATACTTAAAGAGGCGTGAGAAAAACTAGTTGCAATTTATTTTCAACAGAGTTTCTCGATGTAAAAAGAATTTTTGCGTGTACTATGAGTACTAGTGAAACACCACCAATATTTTTCTTTTCCAAAGACAAGATATCGCAGAACCGAATATAACATTCATTTAAATAATAAGATGGTTTATTAGAGGAGGATTATCAAAAATTGACAGACTAGAAAATTCTCCGGAGATATCGTATAAAATCCAAAAACAACGGAAATATTCAGTGGGCGGATATTACAGACATTCAATTTTTCGGCTACTTGCACGATATCAACAGATGTTCGTGAGTTTATTTTTCCGTGATTGCCAAATAACCTGGCGAAAAAGCGTAGCTCCTTTGTTTTGTATTTGTTTTTCACGTGATATTGTCATATGTCTCTGGCCATAAGGGCCTTAAAGGGGGTTGGTAGCTCAGAGGTATTTTGTGATAACCAGATTATGAACTCAGAATCCAAAAACAAACATACAATATTTATTACAATCATGAAAATATACAAAACTATACTTACACCTAAGGACTATATATACAACGCTGCCCGAACGGCAGCTCAAGAATCGAAACTACATTTCTATACTTCCAGCTCTTTCTTCAGGAGGCATGTCACTGCCCCATGACTTGTGTCACACACCAAAACCTGACAACCACTAACTCCCCTATCTTTCTCTGCTTACCTCGAAACCTAATTGTTTTTATTCATCAACTGGATCGAGGTTAGCAATTCAGCAATTCTGCTCTGTTATATTTTAATTTGGAATTTCTAGGTCTCTAAAACTGCCCACAAATGTTTTGGATTGTCGGCCTAGTTTTTGTTATTGAATGTTTTGATTTGGATGTTATGGAAAGGTGATATGATTTATTAATTTTGAATAATGAACCGGAAATTTGGGAAAGTAAAAAATGATTTTCCCTAACTTGTGACAATATCTCTTGGAATGAAATACGAATTTAGCCAAACATATATAGTACTGAATGTCTTATAAAATTGGCAACATGTCATTATATGATTTGCGGGTAGATAACGTTGGATGGACTTTCCAAAACAAAGTTCCGAAAGTCAATAAAAACGTGAAAGAATAATTTAGAATCGTTGTTCATTCATAAACCTTCTTAGTCTCAATAAATAAGCCCCTAAACTAATGTAAGTAACTAATTTTGAGTCGGCGCCAAACAAACAAGCAAATGAATTGGGTAAGGCGTAAAATGATGGCATCGAGTTGGGCGGTGACATTCTGATGATTTTTTCGAAGTAATTTAATGATCTTCGTTGATTGTTTGTTTGGCGCCGACTCAAAATCAGTTACTTACATTAGTTCAGGAGCTTAATTATTGAGACTAAGAAGGTTTATTTTATTTTCTACTTTTCAGTTCCGTATTTCGTCGGTTTAATTTTTTGTTAAAAAGTTTTTTTTTATTCTTGCACAAAGCATGTAAGGTTAGCTACTGTGGACCTTTTAGGTGAAAACCCATGTTGCTTTTCACTCAAACATGCATACACATGACTCAATATTTTTTTATAAAAAATTGATTCAAAGAGCTTACTGGGTGCACAAATCGGTGCTACAGGTCGATAGATTTGTATATCCCCGCTTGAGCCATTTTTATATATTGGACAGACTTTTGAACGTTTCCACAATGAAGGGTAAGTGCTAGTTTCCAGGATTAAATTAAATATTATTTTAAAGAGTTTGATCAGTAGTTGCATGCATCCTTTGATTATATAAGAAAGAATCATATCTGGACCTGAGAATTTTTTTGGTTTTAGTGTTTTGGCAGGTTTTAGAATATCTTTATCGCTAACCGATACTATATCCAAAAAAGAGTTCGTGAATAATGTTCCGTTGAAACTATGTGTATTATATTCGGCTTTCTTTCTTGTATATACACTCAAGAAATTATCTGCAAATGCTTCAGCTATATTCTGATGGACTTTGATTATTTCCGCCTTATATATCATGAAATCAGATGAAGGATTCAAACTAGATCAATTATTTGCAACATACGACCAAAAATTTTGCGAGTCACTATGTATACTGTTTTCGATTTGTCGTAGGTAGTCTTTATGAGCATCCTTCATATCTTGTTTCGTTTCCGCCCGCAAATATATACAGTTTTGAAAGTCCAGAATATTATAAAAAAAATTATACTTTTTACGAAACTCGTCTTTCTTTTTTAGATCTCTTATTATATCTCTCGTAAACCATGGTGAATGAAATTTCTTAGTTTTTCTTGCCATCGGAACACATTCCTGCAATATTATATAAAACACATCGTAAAACACATATATCACAGAGTCTTTATTCAAATTATTATTTTCATCTCATCGCAGCATACTTCCTTGACAAGATCATACATAAAGAAAGAAATTAGTCATCCAATTTGGGGTTAAAATCCCTATTTGGTTAATAAGTTTGACATTCAGGGTACACTTTCAGATTAAAAAATAATGATGGGTGATGTTCATTTCCTTCTATAAGTGTCATATCACATTTTTTCAAGGATATCGAAAAATTACTAACAACTAAATCAAGATATCTATTGTGTCTGTTTGGACATTATTATACTGTCCGGCATCAATTAAGTTAATTAAATTCTCATATATTTGCTCAATTGAAGATATTCCTGTTTATTGGCCCATATTTATTACTCCTGGGATGTTGGAATCGCCTGCCAATAAAAATATATCATCCGAACTTAGTAATCTATTTTCTTTGTTATCATACTGTCTGATACATATAATGCGTAAATAATAATATGGCTGCCACCAAAATTTATTTTAACCCATAACTCCTCGACAGTAATATCATTGCAGGAAAATGGTAATTGTTGGCAGGCATAGTCTGTTTTTACAGCTATCAATGTTCCTCCTCCCCTCTCCTTTCCAGTATCACAAAAATTTATATCTCTTAAATTATTTATAATTATCATTAAAAAGTTCTATATCCAAAATATTAGGTGACAGCCAAGTTTCAGTCAATATAATTACGTCATATTCTGCAGAACTTGAACTCAGTATAAACTCGTTAAGTTTTGAATTCGAACCTTACACATTTTGATAATATACATTCAATTTTTCGTAACTAGGATTGATGCACATCATTCAAATCAGATTCAGAATTTATTAAAAATACATTTGAGTTTTCAGTCAGCCTCATGAAAATATTACCATTCTTCACCTATAAAAATCTCACTTCATTCTTCTTTTTGAATTTTCTGCATTTACCCAGCTACGCCTTGTTGTATCCTGAAAGAGCTTCGTTTATATAGATTGGACATTTGGCTTTGGCCCCTTTTATATCCGGGTAGATGTCTCCAACATTCATTGCCCTTTTTATTCTTCTTGCTTGCATAAACTCGTCTTTCTTCAATCTTGACACAAATCCCAAGAAAATTGTTTTAGGTTGACCGTTTTAATTTTTTGTTTCAGCACGATAACATTGATTGATTTGACTTGTTTCGATTTTTAGATTCAGTGCTTTACATATGTTCGTAACAATAGTCACTACATTATCTTCCATGGTATCTGGCCTTCCTACAATTTCGACCATGTTGAGTTTAGATTTTTGCTCTTGAAAGTTCAATTCAGACTTGAGCTCTTCGTTTTCCCTTCTAAGATACACGCATTCCGTTCCCAAATGTTCGATCTTTTGCCTACACTCTTCAATTTGTCCAGCCTGTGCTTCTATCAACCCATCGTTTTCATCCATTTTCTCATCACAGCTTTCCAAAGTTTGTTCAATGTTTTTAATTTGGATTGCCATAATTTTTAATATCTTTATTAGGTCGGCAATTGAAGGGTTGCATTCCTTGCACATCCATTCCTAGAATTTCGAACATTCTTTTCCTGCACAGTCCATACGACTTATTTTGGTACAATTTTTTGTTTTGCATTTTGCTTCCTTAGGGGTATTTGATATTTTTAACCGACGAAACCAAAAAGAAGGAGGTTCTCTAGTCGACGCGTATATTTTTTTTATGTATGACCACGCATAATTATTTACTGAGACGTCCGATTTCGATAATTCCTTCCTCATTGGATAGGGTGTACTTGAAGTTGGTCTCATTTGAATTTAAAAGATGATATCCACCCCTAAGGCTAGAAAAATGAAGGATATTGATCACTCACCCTCTGAATTCTGGTCCGTTAACCGATTCTATCAGGCATAACTTTGTACTGGGATCTTTGATTTGGATGATTCTTTTTTTATGAGATAGGGTATACCTCATAGTTGATCATATTCAGATTTCGAATGGAATTATCTCTACGGGTAGAAAAAATAGGGATGATTGATTTTTTCACTTGTGAACATTGGCAAAATATATAGTTGACAATGACAGATCGCTATTGTCATTATTTTGTTCTCCACATCCGTCACAATCATACATTCTGAGAGGATGAAATGATATACGAAGTGATGAAATGAACTAACCAGAACAACAAAAATAATTTATATTACAACAAATAGTAAAAGTAGATAATCATATTATTTAACTGGCAATAGTTGAAGTAAGGTGGGTAAGTAAGTATTCTGAAAGTAATCAAAGAACAAGTAGGTAGTAATGAGTAGATTTCAGCCACAAAAAATTGAAAAATAAAAACGTTCTAACAAAAAATTAAACCGACGAAATACGGAACTGAAAGTAAAAAATAAATAAACCTTCTTGTCCATAACTAAGCTCCTAAACTAATGTAAGTAACTGATTTTGAGTCGGCGCCAAACGATCAATCAACGAAAATCATTAACTTACTTCAAAAAAATTATTAGAATGTCACCGCACAACTCGATGCCACCATTTTACGCCTTACCTAATTCATTTGCTTCTTTGTTTGGCGCCGACCCAGAATTAGTTACTTACATTAGTTAAGGAGCTTAGTTATTGAGACTAAGAAGGTTTATTTTATTTTTTACTTTTCAGTTCCGTATTTCGTCGGTTTAATTTTTTGTTAGAAAGTTTTTATTCCATTGCATATTTCACATACCGTCATCCGGGGTGAATTTGAACCCCATTTCCTTTTTTTTTGTAATAATGTTTGAGAGCATACCCCAAAAATGTTGAAATAATTTATTTAGAAAGTACAAACATTTGACTGTCATTTTCATATATGGTCAAAATTATACATATACATATATAGTATATATATTTTTTTGTTTAGTGTTCGAATTCACCCCAATGCGATGGATGGGGTGAATTCGAACATGCATTAGAAAAGGCTATTGTTTCATTTAAGACACAGATGAGGGTGAATTCGAACAGTTCTTATTGAAAAAAATAATTCAGTTGATACAGGTACCATATAAAAAAATACGGGGGATGTTAATAAGTTAAAGATAGGTGAGTAAAATAGTTTATTCTGCAAAATACATAAGAACCGAAAATAAACTTCTTGCATAAAATATTTAAAAACAAAGGAACAAAAGTTAAAAATTCTAAATTAGTTTTGAACAAAAAAAATATATTCAACTACCTAGGCTACTACTCTAAGATCACATCTGGCAGGCTAGAGAAAGCAAATCGATTTCTACGTAGGTCAGTTGGAGTCTTCATTTTCTTAATCACATCTTCTACATTCACAATACTTTCATGCTTTATATCAGTATGAAAGAAGTACTTTGAGTGAGTCCTTGCTTCTCAAAATATTAACAACTAATAGATTATCGTCAACAACACTAGTGATTCTGCCCACGTAGTATTCTGTTTTATTATCAGGATACTTTAATTGGACAAGCACATAATCGTTGGCAACAAAAGTTATGTTTTCATTGTCACTATCTTCGTTGCTGCAGGTTTCCACTTCTTCCTCTTCGGCCTCTGCTTCCTCTAACACCTCATCTGCGAGAATTTCATCGTCCATAGCAACACTTGAGGATGGATTTTCAGCATTTAAATGTTCGGCTGTATTGCCTTGACCTGCAGGAACGTCGAGTTTTTTTCCTTTTTTCCGTGGTTCATTTTCAGGTATCCGGCTATTACGAAAAAATGTTGAGAGCGTTGTGGACCAGTTCTTAGATATATCATCCATCGTTGTAATTTTCTTTGGTAGTTCATTAAGAACAACAGTTCTGTTTGGAGGAATAAGGCCAGAAGCTTTGAAACCTGATTTAATATTGGTCTCCAACTTTAATCCAGTTTCTTCTAAAGCCTTTGCGAGCAATCTTCGAAACCCGGGTTTTGGTATTACTGATCTATTCTTCATTTTCCAATCGGTCAAAATTTTACGCCAGCTTTTTCAAATGGTCCAAAAAATGCCACGTCTGATGGTTGTGATAAGTGGGTGGCATTGGGAGGTAATGAAATGAATTTAATGTCATTGTTTCGGAATTCGTGGATAACATGTGAGGAGATATGACTAGATGATTTTGTCACCTATCAGCACATCCTATCCGTGACATTTTTTGTTATAAGGCAGAGCAACTTCTTGGAACCAGTTTTCAAATATTTCCCCGTCGAACCAGCCACTTTTCGACCCATTGTAAACGGTGCCTTCTGGTCCATTTTCCACCCAAGTTGGGTATAAATGAGTCGCCCCATACACAACGTGAGGTTTTAACAATAGTCCGGAGCAACTGACAGCTATCATTATAGATGTAGAAGTTTTGCTAGAATCAATAATCCGATCGACCCGTTTGACACCTCTTTTGCAAACAACTTTTAACCTTCCAGGATCGTCGGATAGGTGTTAGTCTCGTCGTAATTGACTATATTAGAAGCTGGAACATGTTTTAAATTGACTTCTGAATTAACAAAATTCTGATCCATAATTTCAGGCGATGAATTTGCTCTGCATCGTTTGATATTTTTAACCGATGAAACCAAAAAGGATGAGGTTCTCTAGTCGACGTGTATATTTTTTTTTCATTTTTTTATGTATGATCACGCATAACTTTTTACTGAGACCTCAGATTCCAATAATTCATTTCTCAGTGGATAGGGTGTACTTTGAAGTTGGTCCCATTTGAATTTAAAAGATGAAATCTACCCCTAAGGGTAGCAAAATGAGGGATATTGATCACTCACCCTCTGAATTCCGGTCCGTTAACGATTCTATCAGGCATAACTTTGTACAGGGTTCTTCGATTTGGATGATTATTTTTTTAATAGATAGAATATATATCATATTTGGATTTCGATTGAAATTATCCAGCGTTACGGGTGGATAAATAGGGGATAATTGATTTTTCACTTGTGATCATTGGCACACACATATGTAGTTGACAATGACAGATCGCTACTGTCATTATTTTTGTTCTACATCCATCACAATCATTATATTCTATGAGAGGATGGAATGATATACAAAGTAATGAAATAAAGTAACCAGAACAACGAAAATAATGTTCATTACAACAAATAGTAAAAGTAGATAATTATATTTTTTAACTGGTAATAGTAGAAGTAAGGTGGGTAAGTGAGTATTTTGGAAGTAATCAAAAAACACGTAAGGTAGTAATTAGTAGATTTCAACCACAAAAAATTCAAAAATTAAAACTTTTTAACAAAAAATTAAACCGACGAAATGCGGAACTGAAAAGTAAAAAATAAAATAAACCTTCTTAGTCTCAATAACTGAGATCCTTAACTAATGTGAGTAACTAATTTTGAGTCGGCGCCAAACAAACAATCAACGAAGATCATTAAATTACTCCAAAAAAATTATCAGAATGTCACCGCGCAACTCGATGCCATCATTTTACGCCTGACCTGATTCATTTGCTTGTTCGTTTGGCGCCGACTCAAAATTAGTTACTTACATTAGTTAAGGAGCTTAGTTATTGAGACTAAGAAAGTTTTTTTTTATTTTTTAGTTCCGTATTTCGTCGGTTTAATTTTCTGTTGAGAAGTTTTTATGAGGCATACTTTCCGTCAACGTTCTGTGCCTTGACATTAAGTGGTAGAACCAGTCTTCTCCAGGATAATTATCATCGAATCGGGAAATTTTTGTGCCTATTCGATCAAGGTATTGTTTCACTTATAGTCTAATATCATGTCGTGTGAAGGAAAACCCCCAATCTGAGGCCATTTTAATACCATCCACTGACAAGGTTTCTTCTTTTGTTGATAGCGCTGTTTGACCTACTGCAGGCAACAAGTGTTTTCCCTTCATCTTATTGCACAAGGTTGAAACCGGTATACTGTCTGTTTCGGCTGCCCCTCGTAAAGTGCACTTCTTTGATAGCATTAGAAAGCACTTTGATGTCATTTATCTTGAGACAAAAAGAGAAAATATAGATATTGTGGTTTCATCTGAATCGTGGACTGTTAACCAGGTGAGTGAATATGAAATATCAAATTATACACTTTATTACAATCAATCTAAATATAACCAAAATGATGGAGTAATTGTATATGTGAAAGACACAATTTCAACCAAAACAAAGATCTACGATTTTACTGAAACAAAATTATCACGAATAACTGTTAGAAATTAAACGGAAGAGCTTGGCATCACTGCATCTTACCTCCATCTACAGATACACAGAAATATCAGGATGAACTGGAAAACTATATGTCAAGTTTACAAAAAAATGAAATCGAAGTCTTTATAGGAGATATAAATATTAATCTCCTGGACAAAAACTCAAATGAAACGAATAAATACATAAACTTATTAATTGAACATGGCTTTATCTCATATATAAATGAACCAACCAGAATAACTGAACAATCACAAAGTATCATAGATCACATTTTTGTAAAAATACAAAACAGCATGCAAAATGTCCTCATTACCTCATCAATAATTGAAAGAGATCTATCAGACCACTACATTACTTTCTTAACAATAACACAGACACAAAAAATAATAAGAAACAGGAATGTGTGGAGATATTTAAGAAAATTAACTTTGAAATTTAAAAATCATATTTGGATGAAGAAAAATGGGAAAATACTCTCACTTGTAATCAGCCTCAGATAGCATATAACCACTTTATTGGAAGACTGAACGAGCATATAGCAACATCTACGAGAGAATACCGTCCCAATGAAGTAAAAAACAAACTAAAACCATGGGTCACAAACGGTTTCATAATATCAATGAAAAAACGTGGATATTTGAAAAAGAAGGTAATTAGTAGCTATACAGATGTATCAAAAAAAGAATATAACATACAGGAATAAATTAAATAAACTAATAAAATCGACAAAAATCAATTTTATCAAGAAAAATTAGAGATGTTAAATGGAAATTGTGAAAAAACCTGGAAATTAATGAATGAGATTTCAAATGATCACAAAAGTCAAAAATCAATTGCAAATATAGATGTCAAAAACATGGAAGGAAAAATAATGATTGACAATTGTTCAGAAGCAAATGCATTTAATGAGTACTTCATAAATATTGGCAAAAATATAGCAAATCAAATTGACGATAGCATAGAGCCTCCACCAAACTTTTTAAATGATTTCTCCGTAGGTCCCACATTATATTTAAATCCTGTAACAAAGAAGGAAATAATTGAGATAATTTCAAAACTAAAAACTAACTCATCTCCAGGACCAGTTGTAATGGAAGTAGCAACAATAAAAAAATCCACACTTATATTATTAAACCGCTAATACATATAATCAACTTGGCCTCCACAACAGGAATAGTACCAGAACATTGGAAACAATCAACAGTCACTCCTGTATAGAAAACAGGACCCAAAGATGAATCAGGTAATTACAGACCCATCTCTGTCAATAATAATTTTGCAAGTGATTTCTAAAAAACAGTTTGAATTCAGAAAAAACTGTAATACAGAAACAGCCATTCTTGATCTTATAAAAAAAAATTAACGTAAACTTAGACGAATCGAATAAATGCCTAGCTGTCTTTCTTGATCTAGCAAAGGCTTTTGATACGGTATCATATGGAATATTATGGCATACGGACACCATCTTCAGATATTTTGCGAAATTATTCAACACACAGAAATCAAAGAGTCAAAATCGACAATACATTGAGCAAAACACTAGAAATCACAACTGGGGTACCACAGGGAACTGTATCAGGACCGGTACTGTTCTAAATATATATTTACAGTATAACTCAATTTTTTTTTTTTTTTTTGGGCATCCCATTCCATTGCTGACGAAACAGCAATAGTATTCACAGGAGAAAAATGGTCTCAGACATACAACAATGCGGAAACAGAATTGAAAAGCATAGGATTATGGCTGAATATAAACCTTTTGAGCTTAAATATGAAAAAAAACTGAAGTTATTTCCTTCACAATTGATAGAAGAGATCAACCGCAAGAAAACTCAATAATGATACACTCTCCCAAATGTGTAATTGAAACATCTTGTACCTGCCCCAAATTTGAGAAAGTCACCAAAATCAAATATCTTGGGATTATGATTGACCAGTATATGAAATGGGACGAACATGTTTTTACGTCACGAAAAGACTTAGATAATTAACCTACAATTTTTTTACTTAAAGAGATATTTTTAATAGGAAAAATATGATTATATTATCCTACTCAATGGCAGAATCGGTAATACAATATTGCATTACTGCTTGGGGTGGAATGTTTAACAATACTTTGCGTGGTCTTCAAGCTATACAAAACACGATAATAAAAATTGTATTTAAAAAACAAAGATTATTCTCGAGTGAACAATTATATAAAGGAACAAACTTACTAAATGTGAGAAGTCTGTATGCATTTCACTGCCTTATTTGGATATTCCAGAGGAAACATTTATACGAGACAGATGAAACTACACATACTAGATTTGCAAAAAACATTTGTCTAAACTTACCAAGTTTCAAGAAACATCATACACAAAGATGTATATTCTTTTTCAGTCCTAAGCTGTTCAATATTGTGGCAGCTCGCCTCAGAACTGGTTTAAACAAAAACCATTACAAATCAAATATAAAACTTTTCATCAGTCAAAACCAAAACTTTATTATAAAGATATTTCGAAATACCACGAATTATAACTAGATATAAAAAAAATATATATATATTTGTTGTTTTCTTTTTTTTCCATTTTACAGATCCAATATTTTCGTTTCAATGTACTCATCACTCATTAGCCATAGCATACAATAGAATACAATAAGTTAATATTACCAAGCCTCCAGGAAGAACAGGGATATATCACAATACAAGCATCCCATATGCTTAGGGTGTTATCTCTCTTCTCCACAGGGGCAAAAACCATAGATAATTTTATACTCCTACTGTATTAATATTTCAATTTGAATAAACTGAAACTTGATTTAACCGCTTCAATAGATTTGTTTAAATTATCCTGGTTATAGTTTTTGTATTGCGCCAGGCCTATTTGCGTTCTATATACTCTGGGCATATTGTTCGAATTCACCCCTAAATAAAAAATATTTTTTGTAAAATCGAATTTCAAAAAGCCTGGATTTTTTATAAATTGTTTCGAGGTTACATACTGGTTCAGTAAACAATGCTTTATAATACACTCATAAAGAGAATTATTTCAAATTATAATAGATATAAAAATTTCTTTTCAGCACTTTGCAATTTAAGGAAATTTGGTTTTTCATACAAATTTTAATTAGACAAAAACTTACTTGTAAAGTCGACTGAAACCCTGAACACAATTTGCACGTGGCTGTTATCTGTTACCGGATGACCGGAGTTCATTGTACCTTTGTTTTTGTTTCCGTAAAGAAAATAAAATCAGCTGGTTTTGGATGAATCGCAAAAACAAGAAGCCTACCTGGGTTTGGTGGGGTTTCTTATCAGCACTCCACATTGACTTGATTTCCTTTCATTTCCACAATTCACTGTTTACATTGATCAAAAATCCATTTTACTGCCCTTTGTATGTAAGCTTCGTATTTGCCTTTTGAGTATGACAATTAAGAGTAGGTGACAGTCACTTTAGTCAAATATGAAAATGTAACTTCAACTTTGAGCCACTTTTTACTCAGTTTTTCACGGAGGTCTCGAGATACACGTGTGAATGGTATAAATAACTTTCACATCTTTACTTCAACTATTGACTGTTATATACTATAACAATCGTCAAATTAACTCCGGGCCTCCAATATGTTCTAGTGTTATCAGAAGTACATATGTGTGACAAGTTTCAACAGAATCGGTTGACAGGTGTGAAATGAATGAATTCTCCCCTATTTTCCTACCCTTGGGGCTGTATTTTTTTTAAACAAACTCCGAATCATACCCTATACAATAAGAAAAAATCGTCTGAATCGGATAACCCAGTACAAAATTATGCATGGTAGAATCGGTTGAGAAGTAAAAATTCAGTGGATGAACCAACAATCACCGGAATTTTTTCTTCGAATTCGAATATGATCAATTTTGAGTCATCAAAATCGGACTTCTCTGTAAAAAGTTATGCAAAAATATAAACGTCGACTAGAGAACTTCATTTTTTTAATGTATGATCACGCATAACTTTTCCCAGAGGAGTTCGATTCCGATTTTATTTGATAGGGTGTACTTTGAAGTTGGTCTTATTTGAATTTGAACGGAAAAATCCATCCCTAAGGGTAGCAAAATGGAGGATATTGACCGTTCACCCTCTGAATTTTGGTCCGTTAACCGATTCTATCAGGCATAACTTTGTAGTGGGTTTTACCATTTGGATAATTCTTTCTTTATCAGATAGGATATACCTCATAGTTGATCATATTTCAATTTGGAATGAAATGATCCACCCCTATGGGTAGAAAAATGGAGGATGATTGATTTTTCACTTGTGAACATTGGCACACATATGTAGTTGACATTGACAGATCCTCCTACATCCTTCACATTAATTACATTCTATGATGAAATCAACTAAGCAGAACTTTCAAAAATAATTTATATTATACAGTGCTAGTCAAAAGTCCCCTCCCCCCCTCGTATCTTTTGAACGGGTATACTTATAATAATGAAATTTATAGGGTGGAAATAAACGGATGCAGGCTTCTCAACTGGTCATAACAGGTGACGCAATAGTCATAAATGACGTCACAAGGCCACTGTGACCAATAATTTTAAATGGGACCCTATGGCAAGTGACAGCTCGTTTGAAAGGTATTGACAATACCTATTCAGTCATACCAATTTTGTTTGGGTTTCGGCTGATTTTAATTGATGAATTGAAGAAATACGAAAATTATAGTTTCGCATTTAATTAATAAAGATTTTAAAGTACGCCTCTGGTTAATTGTCAAAAAGGTTGACGTTTTTGAATTCTCTACTTGTCAAAAGTGTTTATACCTTGAAAATTTACCTAAGCTATTGTTTAACGAGACGTTTAAGTGTTTACATAGGCAAAATGGTACGTACTGTAGCCGACAAAGTAGCAGCTATCTTAATAATTGGTGAATGTAGAAACAATTTCCATGCGCGGAACGACTGTTTAATGAGAGGTACCTGATCGCCCTATATCGAGGGTTTATTTGAGGGAGCTTCTTCGGAAGTTTGAAGCATCAGGTAGTGTTCAAGATGCCAAACGATCTGGTCGACCAACAATTAGTGATGACAAAAAATTGACATAATTGGAGAAATGGTTGTAAACCCTACTTCCTCCACAGCCCAAGTTGCGTCTATCTGTGAAGTCAGTCAAAGGACAGTACATAGGGTGTTGGCTAAAAACAAATTTCATCCATACAAATTAAAAATGGTGCACCAACTTTCAGATGATTACCCCGACCGTAGTCTAGAATTCTGTGAAACTATGTCCAATAAAATGAACCAACAACCAGGCTACATACAGACAATTTGTTTTAGTGACGAAAGTACTTTCTTTCTCAATGGAAATGTTAACACTCAAAATGTGAGGTATTGGAGTGACACAAATCCTCACATCTTTCGTGAAAAACATACTCAATTTCCAGAAAAAGTAAATGTTTGGGCAGGTATTTTGGGAAACCACATAGTTGGGCCTCTTTTTCTCAATGCTAACTTAACCGGTGAATTGTATCTGGAGATGTTACAAAATGATATTGAGTCGTTAATTCTTGAAATTCTAGAAGATAATCCAGATGAATTCGACAACTTGGAAATAACGTTTCAACAAGATGGTGCTCCTGCACACTATTATGGTGCAGTAAGACGTTACCTAGATGAAGAATATCGTGGTAGATGGATTGGACGACGAGGTTCGATCGAATGGCCAGCTCGGTCACCGGACCTTACACCATTAGATTTTTTTCTATGGGGGTACTTGAAATCTAAGGTTTACGCTACAGCACCTGACAGTATTGCCATTCTGAAACAACGAATTGTTGAAGAATGTAGGGCAATTTCCGCTGACACACTGGGACGAGTACGACAAGAGTTTAGCAATAGGATGCATTACTGCCAGGAAGTAGATGGAGCACATTTTGAACACTTATTATAAGAACTGGTTCTTAAATCTTTATTAATTAAATGCGAAACTATAATTTTCGTATTTCTTCAATTTATCAATCAGCCGAAACCCAAACAAAATTGGTATGACTGAATAGGTATTTTCAATACCTTCCAAACGAGCTGTCACTTGCCATAGGGTCCCATTTAAAATTATTGGTCACAGTGGCCTTGTGACGTCATTTATGACTATTGCGTCACCTGTTATGACCAGTTGAGAAGCATACATCCGTTTATTTCCACCCTCCAAATTTCATCATTATAAGTATACCCGTTCAAAAGATACGAGGGGGGAAGGGGACTTTTGACTAGCACTGTATAACAATAAATAGTTAAAGTAGATAATCATATTATTTAACAGTTAATAGTTGAAGTAAGCTAGGTAAGTAAATATTTTGGAAGTAGCCAAAAATCAAGTATTACTATCTACCAAAAATTAAGTAGGCAGTAATTAGTAGATTTCAGCCACAAAAATGAAAAAAAAACCCTCTTTAACGAAAAATAAAACCGACGGAAAAATCAACTGAAAAGCAGAAAATAAAATAAATCTTCTTAGTTCTGATGATAATTGAGCTCCTAAACTAATGTGACTAACTAATTTTGAGCCAAACAAACTAGCAATTGAATCAGGTAAAGCGTAAAATGATGGCAGCGAGATGCACAGCGGCGTTTTGATTACTTCTTCAAAGTAATATATGATCTTTGATAATTGGCGCAGACTCAAAATTAGTTTAGAAGCTCAATTATCATCGAGACTGAAGGTTTATTTTATTTTTTGCTTTTCAGTTTCTTTTTTCGTCGGTTTAATTTTATGTTAAAAAGTTTTTATTTCCGAATGTTTCGTGACTATAATCTACCAATTGCTACCTACTCAATTTGGATTACTTTCAAAATACTTACGCACCCACCTAACTTATTTATTTTTAAAAACTTGATTTTTTCGTTTAATTTTTTGTTATTTTTCATCGGTTAATAAGTAAGGAATACATTTTGTATCGTAAAATCATATTACCTGACACTGGTAACTTGTAGCCAAGTTAGATTTTGTGAAATAAAACAACTTTTTTGTCGAATATGAAAGTAACTCAAGACTTTTATTCCAGAGTTTATCAAGTTATACAGCTCTTGTTGAGTCGATAATACAATCATTATCAACCTTTTGTCAATAATGATGATCTTTTATGATGTCCTAAGCGTCTTTTTCCCTCCTAGAAATCCATGTAGAAGGCTGGCAGCTTTCCTTTATGCTAAAAGTAAAATGTATTTTTTCTTGAATAATATCAAATATTCTACTCCTGATTGGTATAACAGTGTAACCGTGATCGAAATGACGAACACCATGAATTTTACATTATATTAGATCAAAGCGAGTGAGGGAATACACTGAATACGTTTGAGATTTCATATTCGCATTTGAAATGGAAATACTCAACACACAATATGAATGTACTGAAGAGATGCATTCAATCGCATGGAAATATGGCACTAAACCGCTATCATGGTCATATATCTTGATTTTCTCGATATTGCGTACTCGACCGCTGATTGATTCTGAATTCTCCATCGATCAAGCTAACCAATCATGTGTCAAAATGGGAAACATTTGTGAAGGAAAGTTGTGCAGCTCATTATGCTCAATCAAAAGAGCAATCGTTTTTTCTTCAATCTCTCCTCATTCCTTAAAACTACCCAACCGATGAGTCTACGCAACTCTGAACTCAGCAAAAATATTGATGAAGAGTCCGCCATAAAGTTGGCTACGTATAGGTAAAATAATTTTTATTGAAATTTCTGAAAAACTCCAATGGCGGTTCCTTTCTGCATGTCTGACAACTGAAAAATCCGTCGCGACTTATATCACGTGACCTCAGATTTGGCGGGAATTTAAAAAAAAGTTGTTCGTAGTGCCGAAAAATGGGTCAAATTGACCAGATATCGAGAGATTTTATGGAGAAAATGTATTTGGAATATATATATATATATATATATATATATATATATATATATATATATATATATATATCAATTTTGAACATTATTGAAAAAAAAACCATTTTATTCCTCTACCTTTACTATGAAACATTACACATTCTTGTTTTATCTGGAAACAGCTTTACATAAGTTTGGGTCAAAACTTATCAAATATTTGTGGAATAGACATTTTGCGGGAGATTAATTATGGCAACACGATTTGATCTTGTCACTAGGTGTAGTCATGCCCTGTATATTGATGCACATGAGCTTATTCAATATTCTCAACCCATAAATAAAATATTTGCAATTAAAACTCAATAATACATCATTCATCCTTGCTAAATTTAATATTGGTTAGTAACTTTGAACTTCAATGACTAAGCTAAATTTTTGAATTTTATAAGGTGGCTTCGCAGAATGATCTACTTCTGTTGTAACAATAACAAATGTCACAATAACTTGTTGACAGTTCTGTTAGAGTTGTCGTTCTTTATCAGTTTTTGTGTTTTTCAATCTATGAATAGAAATGGTTCGAAAACTGAGTATACAACAAAAAATAGAAATAGTATCGCTATATGGCGAAAATTATCATAGCACAAGGGAAGTAGCTGAAATTTTCAATGGAAGGCATCCGACCAAAATATGCATTTTACTACGGTGGCAAAAATATAACAAAAATTTAAGGAAACTGGTTCGGTTGAAAACAAATATAAAAGTGTTCACATTAAGCCTGTTGTGGATAATGAAAATAATGAAAACAATGTTTTACTGACAGTCACTGAGATACCAAGAGTTTCGACGAAAATTATGGCAGAAAAAGCAGAAATATTTCAAACCTCTGTTAGACGAATTCTAAAGCAAAATCACTTTCACCCATACAAACCAAACTTTGTGCAAGTACTGCAAGACAGGGATTATGACGTTCGATTAAATTTTTGTGCATGGTTTCGGGAAATGTAAGAAGACAATCGTGATTTCCCAAGAAATGTGCTATTTACTGACGAAGCAACTTTTACCTCAAATGGTATCGTCAGTTCCCAAAATTGTAGATGGTGGGCAGATCATTATCCTCATTCTATTATTGAAGCCAAGGACCAATATAGTTTCAAACTGAATGTATGGTGTGGAATTTCAAATGAGCGAATTGTAGGTCCCTTCTTTTTCTGACAAAGTTCAAATGGCGAACGGTATTTGAACTATTCACGGACCGAGATATCTACATTCATCGACAACCTACCATTACGGATTCGTTCATTTTTTCAACAACATGGGACTTCTATTTATCTTACGAATGAAGTGCGGGAGTGGTTGAACAATGAGTTTGGTGAGCAGTGGATAGGTCAATGTTCAGGTAATCTCTGGCCTGCTAGGTCTCCAGAACTAACGCCGTGTGATTCCTTTACATGAGGTTACCTGAAAAGCAATGTTCATGAACAACGCATATTGTAACGAATTTTTCGTTACTTCCTTATACATAACCAATTTCTCATAACGTTTCCGATTATCTTTACGGTGGAACGGGTCAGTAGTCACTGCTCAGGTCGTGAAGAGTGCGCCTTTGTTGTCGTCTCGTGAAAATGGTATCGTGACAGTTGTATTCCTGTCGTCAAGCTGTGTTTTTTCCAAGTGTTTTTCAATAGAGAAAAACCAAGAACAGTTTGTGAAAAAACCCAGGTAGAATTGGTGATTTGTTCGAACCGAGAGGATAATCCTTCTCTTTCTTGATTTGAACGTCGAGATAGGCAGGTGGACTGAGTGAATTGATTTTGGTATGTAAAATCTATAAGTTAAATAAGTTTCACTGCTGGAGTTTAGTTGCAATTAATGTTGTAGCTGATTAGCATTTTCTTCTTTTTCCTTATGCTTGTAATATTAGAATTCTTGGATATACCGCATCGTCATTTTTGAAGGTTAAATATCAATACTTCGGCCATTTTGACAAACCATTCATAGTACATATTGTGGCTAACGTAACATCTGTTCCGAATATTGGGAACTGATTTTTTTCATTGGAAATCAGTTCTACGCTTTTGCATTTTTTAGGTACCAGTTGATTGGTAATTTCGAATGGACTAGAGCTTACTTACCTCACGACCAGTGGATTGTTCCAAGGATTCCGATTGATTGTTCTGGGAAAGTTTGGAGTGACTAATAGGACGGCTCTCTGGTAAGCAATTTTCTTTATTTCTTAACTATATGTTTAATAATAATAATAAAATTACTCTCAAAAAGAGTAATTTTATTTTCTCTTGAGGAAGAATTGCTTATGGAGAGAGTTGTACCTCTGGCCTAACGGTCTCAGAACACTCGATTCGATTCAATATATGCCTCAAGCGTAAAGTTGATTTCCGTTTAATGAATTTCTTATATCTATTACTCCATTCAATTCCCAGTGTAGCTCATTTGATTTTTGATCGTTGCAGAGTCAATTTCCTTCAGTAACTACCTTGTCGCCAAGAGCAGGGATATTCACAAAAAAATTTGAGAATTACCTGTTTATCGATTTGAAAAAGGAATTGCCGCCCTATTTCAAAATTATCTTTATCTAAGAGAGTTGTGCCCACTGAAAGACGTGAGGTCTCCCTCTTCAGTTATCTTTAAAAATTCTTCAATTGAAAGAATTATTTAACATTATCTTTTTCTAAGAGAGTTGTGCCCACTGAAAGACGTGTGGTCTCCCTCTTCGGTTTATCTTTGGAAATTCTTCAATAAAAAGAATTATTTCACTATATCTTCATCTAAGAGAGTCGTGCTCACTGAAAGACGTGTGTCTCTCTCTTCTTATCTTGGCTGAAGAGTATACTTTTACTCTGACTATTATCTTGGTTCAGAAACCCTATATTTTTTGTAGCTTACTAGAGTATTTCGGTTATAACGCTATATTTTCCTTTGGCACTTGCTTTAAAATAGTATATTTTTGCACTGGCAATTTTATAGTGTTTTGCTTTAAAATACTAAATTTTTTCTCTGGTAAAATTTCAAGGAAATTTTTATATTTCTTTTGGAATACCTCTCCTCATAAAATTTTTTTTTACCCTTCTGGTACATAGAATCACCTTATCACTTTTTTCAAAACTTAACTGAATTTGAACATAACGTTTTGGGTGAGGTTTGTTTTGTTTGGTTTTAAATTTTGTTCATTTTTAATATTTTTTTGAATTATTAAAATTAACTTGTAAATTTAACTCCAGAATAGCAGATTGGATTGCAATTCATTATCTTTGTTCTATCACTGTAACTTTCCAGTCTTTTATATAGACTGAGATTTTTATTGTATGCTATCATTTGCATCTATCTTTTGACTCTCGATTAAAATTTGAAACATAAAACTTGAGGTTCAAAGGATATCCTTCGTTCTCCCCTTTTTGTATATATTTTGATTCCTATCATCTTCTTCGCATGATATATACCACGGAGGGAACCCATCTACGGAGACAGAAGGACTAGTAACCTGGGAGGTATTACAGCACATCCATATCAGCATTGGTCCGTGAAGATCAACTAAATTCACGCCGATAAGGGGGTCTAAAACCAACTATAGGACCACCCACGACCATCTTCATCGTAACCGCTGAAACCAAGTTCCTCCTAGAACCGCTAAGACCAGCTTCAAGAAACTAGCCTTCATCTCTCACTCAAGAACTCCGAAGGTATATCCGTGGCACCAACAACTGGAGGAATCATAGTTGTAAATGTTCGGGTTTTGATCAGAGTCGAGAATACTGGTTTTTTATGTAATTTCTCAATTTTTGTTCACAGAAATCAATACTCTCATAGTATAATTGTCAACTTATTTTTTTATTGTTCAGTCAATTCCATCTGGAATAAATTTGTTAAGTTGATTTTATTGCATATTTATTTGCCTTCCCATACAAGCTAGGTAACATTTATTTAATTTTATTTATCTTTGACTTTTGTCTTTAGCAAGTCTGGCGCCCAACTCTTGAACTAGTCAAGTTAATTAATGTATAATTTTTTTAGTGGCCAAATTTGATTAACTAGGAAAAGTCATTAATTGAACCTTACTCACGGCCTAACCGTATCCATCTGAGCAGCCTATCGGCAAAGTGATTTCACCTTCTTAAATTTGAATCATATAATTTAAAATCTGGGGTTCAGAAGTAAGGGGTAATGTAGAACATCCAAAAATTTGTATAAGGAATTGTGCAGCACTGATCAACAGAACTATGTTGAAAAATGTTGGCCGCGTAATGTTTTCCAGAACAATTATATGTATGTAGTCACGTGATGTAAGTCGCAACAGATTTTATTTGTTGTCAGACATGCAGAAACGAACCTCCAGAGTTTTTCATGAAATTGAATATTTTTTTTCCAGATGTAGCCAACTTTATGACGGACACTGTATATGTAATCTGACATCCTGCATACCCGTGAATGATGAGTGTATAATGCCATTTTATAACGAATTGTTCATTGTAAAATTCGGCAAAATTTTGGGAAAACCACTCGCCTAACCTCGGCTGCCTTGATCAGAGCTGTAAGTTGACGCAATTGCCGATACAATAATAATTTAAATAATGTGGAATGTTGAATTGATTGTACGGTAAATGTACGAAAAGGGTACATTCAATAGTAGATATTCAATTTTAAAGTGATGGAAACAAACGAACCTCGTTATATTCAAACTGGTAGATAAAGTCAGAACCAACTAGTAGATGAGGTCAATACAGCTTCGAAGCACTTATCACAGAAACACACAGAAAAGACACAATATAGAATTGTTTTCAAAATAGTATCGGCCATCATTGTGACCTAGTGTGATTGAAACACTGTTGCGCCAACTACTGTTTCCAAGATTCTCTAGTTCTCACAACTGAACACTGAACTGTCCGTGCGTATTTTGATGAGTGAAAGACAAGAGAAATCACTTGTCGCATTCATTATTGAAGTGATGAATTTCAATTCTGGCTGGTTTCTAGAGTTGCTAATCATGAGTCAGGAAAATACCATATATATCTAAAATGGGTAAAAGTTTCGGGCGATTCCGTACTGGTGATATCAAAATAATATGAGTTATTTTTTAAATGGCAAATTTTCAGAATTATATTGCGATATTGGGGCTCTAAATTGACTTGAAGAGATCAAAAATTTTTTTTAGAACTTGCATGATTTATGGATATAATGTATACAATGGATCCTTCATAATTGTATATGGAAACTAAATAATCCCATGTTTCTTATTTCAAATTCAATAATATGAACGAATCACAAAACACAAACTTATAGCAGGCATGTAAAACTCTTCGACTGCATTATAAAGCCAAAGCTTACCACTAATGAATCATGCAATTCTATTCAAGTTAATTTAGAGCCTTAATATCGCGATATTATTTTAAAAAATTGCCATCCCTTTAAAACATTATTTATATTATGTTAATATCTCCAGTACAGAAACACCTCAAGCGTTCACTCATTCAAGATATGCGAAGTATTTTCCTGACTCCAGAATCCAACCAGTATTGAAATTTACTACTTCATTCATAAACGCGACGAGTGATTTATCTTGCCTTTCACTCTCCAAAATACGAATGGAACAGTTCGATATTCAGTTGGAAGAACCAGATAATTTTCGAAACACTTGTTGGCAACAGTGTTCACATGTTATTCTCAATCACATGGGTTCACACTGATGGCCGATACTATTTCGAAAACAATTCAATAATGTAACATTTGTTTTTGTTTTAGTAATAATTGTGATTCGATAAGTGCCTCAAAGCTGTATCGACCTCATCTACTATTTCTGACCAATCTACCAGTTTGTATATAACGAGGTTCGTTCATTTTCATCACTTTGAAATTGAATGTGTACCTATTGAATATATATCGCAAGCATTGTAATTTTTTGTACATTTACCTCACAATCAATTCAATTTTCTACATTATTCAAATATTTATTGCATTGGCAATTGCTTCAACTCATAGCTCTGATCAAGATAGCTGAGGTTAGGCGAGCGGTGCTTCCCAAAATTTTGTCGAATTTTACAAAGAACAAAACGTGTTTTCAATTTTATTTTCGGATTTGCCTCGGGCGCCACCTTCAGTTATAGTGGAAAGGACACTACTCCAGACAGTCTCGGTAAAGAAAATAAAACACTACAGGGGTCATTATAGTATGGACTGAAACTACGAGGCCAGAAGGGCAGACTTCAATTGCCTTCGACTGGTCTGACTACCTGGATATTAACTGCGTAATAGATATTTTTACTCAAAGTTATGAATAAGGTCAATGAAATACCCAATTTAAAGTATTTATCACAATTGTTATATTTTATAAAACCAACTCAACATACGGGACGGCGGACGGCAGTCTCAAATGTGACATAGGAAAATATAACAACTACTCTAAAAGCGGGGAGGGGTGTCAAGCTTCATACTCTCAATATTACTCCAACTATTCTGGCAACCACAAGCACATGCAAAACAGGGGAGCGATTTAGTTGGTAGCACGCAAGCTGAGAGCAGGTATCAAATATAAGCATAAGGACGGCCACATTCTATACCTAGCTCTATCCTGCTCGACTATTAGTGGAGCCCGTCCTTAGAACGGCATTCAAATGAGATATTGGGTATGTATTCGTGATCCACATTCGAACTGCCTACTTAACACTTCATGCTCACCGATTTAGAATACTCTTCAGGAAATCACTATGCAATCTTGCTGTTCAACTCGGACTGCTTTGATCGTCGAAATACTACTGATCCTGGTATCATGCTATCAACAGCATCTAGGCCAATTTCCCTCTCCATTGATCCCTCTCTACCGAATATCTTGCGTTCATGCGCGGACCGATTTCAGGGACCTTGCATATTTTCATACAAATCATACCCTGGATATTATATTCACGAACATGTGAAATATTCGCTCTGGAGGAATTTCTATTATTCATGTGTTTGGCGAATTGGCTGTTTTGCTGTTTCTCTGATTGCTATGAATTCAAATTCAGCGAAGGAAAACAGGATGGAAGTAGAACAAGGTATTGCAAATCGTCAAAAATAATGATAGATACATCCGACTGGATACTCTAAGCGAAATTTCGAATATTATTGAATTGTCGGAATACATTAGATAACATATCTATGAATTCCACAGAGTTTTCATCCCTGAAAATCTGCTGACACGAAATATCACCAGCATCACGGATCATCAGAACCTTTTTCGAGAATATGGAAAGGTAATCCATGAATCTTTGGATATCACGGAAGGATTGAAGAACCGTCCAACTAATCAGTTTAAATAATGAATTCAAATAGTTCTTTGATTCCAACTTATTCTGATGAGTTATCGAATTCATTATAATATCCAAACCTATGACTAGTGTCAAATATCTGAGACCAAATACTTGCATACGAGTACGCAGAAGGAATGAGGAAAAAACGATGTTCAGCAGGTAAGAGTCGATAAACGCTTCCCTCTCTCTTTTCCTTTGGATTCGTGCGGGACATCCGGAGCAAAGACAGGGATCATTCAATTTCTCTACCTGCTTTCTCTGGTGGAGAATGTTTGTACAAATTATAAATAATGTTATTCACTTTAATGGCCAATTCATACCTACTATTATTGTACATAATAGGCATTAAACATATAGCGGTTTGATTTGAGGTGATATGAATATACGGCTCACGTTTGAATATAATTTCAAAATTATGTATTTTCAGTGGTGGAGATTTTAGCAGGGGTTGACACTGCATCCCTTTCCAGGACCTACTTTATGAATATTACCTTTAACATTTTTCTCCTTCTTGTTTGGCGTTAAGTATTCTTTCCAATAGAAATCGAAGAACATAATGAACATAAAAGTTCCCTGGGTTACCATCGCATAACTTGGCAATTTTGGGTATGTGCAATCTGCTCGAAGGGCTCGGCCATAAATGATGATGATGGCTATGAACTGGACCTGAAAATTGTTTTTATAATAGTTTCATAGTGTATGTCCACTTTTTCACTGGATCCATACTAGTAACATGGATCAACACATCAACTGAATCTGATGCGTTCGATGATCCAGTTGAGATTGAGAAGGAGGAGGGAAAAAACTATTGCTTTCCCGCCAAAGTTTTTAATTCAATCAAATTCATCCGCAGGGCACTACAACAACGGTTTTTTTTTTAAATAAAATAGTTCGTACCTGCCACGATATATCATCTTGAATTCGAGAAAATATAGATAATCAAGGTTCCCATCAAAAGTAGTTTTTTCCATGTTGAAAAAGTTCTGGAATTGTATTAAATAGATACACAACGAAAACAAAGACCACGAGACAATGGTCAGCCTAGAACCAAAGTTATCACCCATTCTAGTACTAAAAGTTTGAATGTGAAATAGTTTTTTTTGTTTCACCTACTTCTTGATCTAATCATTGGAACATCTGACAAAGGTTCATTTTTTGTTTCTTTCTTTGTCAATTGCATGTTTTTTCTAACAATTATACACTTTGTACTTAGTTATATAAACTTCATATAAAATGAATGGCATAAAAAAGCTGGATATTGCCCACATGATTGTTCGATCACTTTTGCCCAGTAAAGCCGATCTGAGGGATCACGTTTGTTCCAATCAATATGAAATTGTAGCTTCAACCGAGATATGGTTATGGTTGAAAGTGGATATTGAGGGTTATACTTTGGTGAAAATGGATCGATATGGTCAGAAATTCGAATCCGCATGTGCTTCATGCATGATGGGGCTCCGGCCCAGTCTGGCGTTGTAGCCAGGGAATCCCTTAACGCTGTCTATCCAAATCGTGTAGAAGAACCTAACACTGCGTGGGCCCCAAGGTCCCAAGATCTAAACCAGCTAGATTTTTATTTTTGGTATAAGTCGTGTGAATCACCCACACGGCAGTTAGTCTTGTGAATACTCTTGTGCAGAGAAACAAAGTAGTTCAAGGTGAAGTGCATTTTAGCTGCAAACAAGAATTGTGAAATGGAAGGACAACAATAAGTTGTTCAGGAGTTTCAATAAACGGCCATTGAATTCATTGGACTATTTTTGATTGCAATGAATAGGTAAGTGAGGATTTTAGTGACTTTTCGAAGACAACTCATGGTGAACACTAGTAATACACCAAAGGGAAAAATGTATACTGGCAGTCCAAAGAGTAAAGTGAGTGGTATATCTGTTATTATTGAATACTAATAAACAAGTAGTATTACTTTTTTCTTGTGAATTACTCACAAATTACAATAAATGCAGTATTGACTTCGTACGGTATACCTGGTGACCTGGAACCAATTCACCCCCCTGTATCTTTATTGTTATTTTATATGGATGTTTCAAATTCGGTACTTCGATTTGATGTTATGAATGTACAAGTATCGAACCAAATATGACATTTCCGGTTTGACCGGAAGAGCATCCAATTTTTATACCTCAAATGGAAAATATATTTTCAACATCAATACACTAATTTTTTTTCAAATGCTAACATAGGAATTTTTAAAGTTGGTTAGAAACTCCAATACGTATTGAAATACAAAACATGAAAAACCTTTATTATTTTGTTTCATATTTATTTTTTATGAAGATAATTTCCATACTATACCTACATTTGTATTGAACCTTTAATTCATTTTAGTTGGCTACGGAATTAAATTTGTTGAATTGTTCTGTCGTTGTGTTTACACCGGTATCTTTCATTCAAATATCAAATTCATCAATATTTGTATAAAAATGGTGCGCAGAGGAGGATTGTGTATTGTAAGAAATAGAAAATCCTGATTTCCATTACAATATTCTATTCAGTGATGAATCACGCTTTACAAACAATGGTCATTTCAATTGAAATAATTTACGTTATTGGGCACAAGAAGATCCGCATGTGTTCAGAGGAGGAAGACACCAGGAAAGATTCGGATTCATTGTTTGGCTAGGAATTTTTGCAATCAGAATAGTGGGACCAATTATTTTTGATGGAGCTTTAACAGGTGAACGGTACCTACAAATTTTAAATGATGGAATCCAAAATTTTATTGAAGACATTGCCTCAGCGACACGTCGCATTATGTATGGAGCACCTCCACATAATTCGAATGTAGTCCGAGGACATCTTACTAGAACTTTACAAGACAATTGGATTGGTACTCATGGTCCAGTTCGTTGGCCACCAAGGTCACCAGACCTCACGCCAATGGATTTTTTTGTTTGGGCTCAATTGAAGAATGAAGTTTATGCTCATATTAGACCTCAAAATCGCGAGGAACTTGAAGACAGGGTATGGAGAGCCATCAACGAAATTACTCCGGCTCAACTAGTGAATGTTATGCGGGCATGCTCTGAAAAAATACAAAAATGAATTAACGGGCGAAATTTTGAACAATTAGATCGATTGAGTCTGTCATAGGTGTTGAATTTCTTTTGAATTGAGTTAGAAAACTGTAAATGTTCCAAATATCTACTATTTTGTAGGAACATTATCGGAATAAATATTTTGTTGCGTCCGATTTTGCAATTTCAAAAATAATTCCAGACCTTTAGAAGAAATTCAATATCATAGCCAATCGAGATGACGTTGAAAGGTTCAATACAAATGTAGGTATAGCATATTCATAAAAAATAAATATGAAACAAAAATATGGAGGTTTTTTCATGTTTTGTATTTCAATATGTATTGGAGTTTCTAACCAACTTGAAAAATTCCTATGTTGAAAGAAATGAGTGTATTGATGTTGAAAAATGAAGAAAATCTAAAATTGTAAAAATAGTTAGTCTGCATAAAACTCATTGTGTAGAAAGTTTGGCTATGAATTATTGTTACCTACATGATATTGTTCAATCTTCCATAGCATACTTCCATGAAAATGTTCCGTTACGAGGGGAATACAAAAAGCATTTTTTTATAAAATCTCAATTATATCAGCAGATTGTCAATTGGAAGTATGATTGTGATATATCATTTGAAAGGTAATTCTATACCAAATCGTAATTTTCAAAAAAACCATATACTTTCCATTTGAAACATAAAAATTGGATTAGCCTTCTGTCAAATGGGAACTGTCATATTTGGTTTGATACTCGCTTGATTGTACATACATAACATCAAATCGAAGTACCGAATTTGAAACATCCATATGACATAACAACAAAGATACAGGTAGGTAAATTGGTTCCTGGTCACCCGGTATACTTGGAAACTTCATGGTCAATTTATAATTTCTTTGCATATATTTGGGTTGAAAAACTCGGTGACATTAATGTTTTCGATTGTATTTTCCCACTGATATAAACAATTGAATTTTTTCATACTAATAATCACAGTAATATAAAGAAATATGGATGAAACATATTTTCATTCGTGTAATTCCTAATACACGGTTCGCCAACGACTTGTCCAAATCTGTTTTTTATTCATTACTAGCGCAATTTCCGAAACTGGGGCTAATTCTATTCAAAGGTTATACAGGCCGAATAACGATACAACCGCATTTTTTACGTTTATAACAAACAAATTCAAACTGATGGACTTCAAAAACACTTTATTCATCAGTCAAATGCGGATAAATTGCATTATGTGGCGCCAGTTATTAAGGTGCTCCAAGTCCATAATCTACTGCCAAATGATACGGAGACGTTGTCACCTCATATCTTGAAAAAATTTGAAACTTTTTCATCAAGGAAATGTTTTTACATGCTGGATGAATTGGCAGTCGCAGTCGCAGGGCCTTTTCAGAATATCTATCAGATGTAGTTCAATGTCCAGCGTGGCTTTAGCCGGGGAAGTAGTTGTTTTCTGTTAGACATTCACAAAAAATAACTTCATTTTAATCGTGGATTTTTCAATTCACAGAAAAATCTTTCTATCAATATTCAATTGAGAATGTTTCCCTTTTCAACATGAATACCCCACAAGAGGTTATCTTGACGATGGAAGATAGTGACTAAAGTTTATCTTTCAGTCGCAGATGATTCCACATCTGATTTTATGAACATCCTGTTTATATTTTCAACAAATCAGTCTATCATACCCCATGACAGGTTTTAATGTCAGAAAACACTAATTTCAAAGTGTCTCTCCAAAAGAAATGATTCTAACTTTTTCCATCTTTGCAAAGTGAGATTGCTTCTGAAAATGTGTTTCCCATTTCTTCCGGTCTTCCTGATGATCGTGGAAGCGTGAAATAGATTTTCGTCGACAAAAATGTATTGAAGACCTAGTGAATGCGATGTCTCTCCTGCGTCAATGTTACGAATGATTTCTGGTGAGTACTCTCTTTTGGAAAACATTCTTATTTGCCTCATTCATCTTTATGAGTTCTTAATGAAGACTGGAATAGAAAATCAAATAACTATCTGAATGAAAATGCAAATTTTCAATTTCAGATTTTTTCTTTTGAGTTAGGGCCTTTTCAGAATATCTATCAGATGTAGTTCAATGTCCAGCGTGGCTTTAGCCGGGGAAGTAGTTGTTTTCTGTTAGACATTCACAAAAAATAACTTCATTTTAATCGTGGATTTTTCAATTCACAGAAAAATCTTTCTATCAATATTCAATTGAGAATGTTTCCCTTTTCAACATGAATACCCCACAAGAGGTTATCTTGACGATGGAAGATAGTGACTAAAGTTTATCTTTCAGTCGCAGATGATTCCACATCTGATTTTATGAACATCCTGTTTATATTTTCAACAAATTATTCATCCCAGTTATTCATACTGCGGATTATTTGTAATTAATAAAAATAAAATTATTTTTTAAAAAGACGTATGAGTGAAAAACCCCATAACAAACTGGCGCAGTCGTACGGATCTCAAAAACATTGGGATTCAGAAGAAAACCAGCGGTAGTCTCCGACTTTCAAGAGGAAAGAACCCCCAGCCAAAACCCAAGTGAATTGGACGGTCTCTTCAACTCCAGGAAACACGCGGAAGTCGTTTTACGCTGCTAATCTTGCCGAAATGAAGATTCCTACCAGAAACACGCGGAAGTCGTTCAACGCTGCTCATCTTGGTGGAGCTTGTGAAGCCGGATTTCATCCAATCACACCCAGAAGACACGACATCAAAGAAAACAACGGAGGAAGAAACCATCAAACCACCAACGAATAAAGAAAACAACGAAGAAAGAGATCAACGAAGAAAGAAAACAACGAAGAAGGAAAACAACGAAGGAAGAAAACAACGAAGAAAGAAAACAACGAAGAAAGAAACCTTCAACGAAGAAAGAAACCGTCAAAGAAAAAAGGAACCAACAAAGAAAACGAAGCTAGTCAACGACGAAGGATTTATTGTGAGTACCACATTGAATCATTGGTCTCAATTCATTATAAGTCCATTCAACTTTTCCCAAAGTAGAAAATTTAACCCTGTTCTATTTCCATACCTTTGAAAATAATACTTTCCCAAATTAAAACAATTCCCAAAAATCATCCACAATGTCAGAACGCGCTTCAGAAGAAAATCTCAATGACCCTATTGAACCATATAAACTTTCAGAAATTTTCTCAATTTATACCAGAGTACGATGGCGACTCAATTTCGCTTGGAAATTTCTTGAATGCTTGTGACCATGCAGAGCGAATGGCTGTAGATCAACAGAAACTTCAATTAACAATCCATATTAGAGATAAACCCAGAGAAAAAGCTTCCCAACTGATGAATTCTAGAAATCTAGAAACATATTTAGATATGATGTTTACTAAATGCTCACTTTGGTGACTTCCGAAACTGACAGGATTTGCAGAGAATCAGGCAAAATACTAATGAAACAGCACTTGCATTCTCCTCACGATTACAGAGCCATAATGCCAAAGTGCATTCATGTATACAAAAGTCAATTCTTAACAACGAACAGAAAGTTGCTCAGTCCGCATTGATATAATCAATGATATAGAACACACTATTGACAAGTTTAGAACCAAAAATAGGTCATATCATCACAGCAAGTAATCCCCAAAACATGAGAGACGCCTCAATCAGAATAAAGCGTGAGATACAGCTCTCATACTTTGAAAATCAGAGAACGAATACACGTCCCTTACCAAATATTAATACGAGAAATAATCCAAATATTTCTAGACAACCCATGAATAGGCAAACAAATTTACAGAGAAGAGATAATTTCTACCAAAACCAACCCCGACAGAATTTCAATTTACCCCAAAATTCCAATCCGTCGCAGAACTTCCAAAGACAAAATACAAATTTTCAAACACAATATACTCCAAGGCAAAATTTTCAATATCAACCACGTCCTCAACCAACACAATCGAATTTCAATCAATTTCGTCAGCCCAATAACTCAAATCAACAAAACAGACCATCAGTTATTCAAAGAAATCCCCAAAATACGCCTAATACACCAAAAACTCATTCAGTTAATTATGATGAATTCGATAATCCTATTGATTTTCAATCAAGTGATTATACAAATTTTTATTATGAAGATTTTCAAGATGCAAATAATCAATTCCAAAATTAATACTATAATGAACCCATACCATCAAATGAATACGAAGAAATTGATACAGATCATTCAATACGGATTTTCACAATTTATATTTGAACAACCCACCTATAGAGTTCAACATGAATCAAACAGACAATTCAGATATTCAGTTTCAAGAAACCCTTCATACGAACAATCTATTAATGAGCCAGCAGGAATGTACAACTCAACCATTAGAGATAACAGAAAACCTTGCAGCCGTAGTCAAAACTTCTTGAACCCTACAATGATCAAGACAATGAACAATCAGAAACAGTCAGACCAACAGTTTCTATAAACCCCAACTTCAGCAATTTATATCATATCGTAAGTCCCAGTAACTTCAGAATTTCAATTGATACAGGTGCCGCATTGTCTATCTTTAAGAAAAAAACGGTAGAAAATTATTCAGAAAGACAACCAGAAAATATTCCTATATCAGGTTTTACAGAAGGAAAAATTATGATTAATGAATCAGTTATGTTAGCTTTTGGAACGAAAGAAAATACAGTGTACCACAAAACTTATGTTCATGATTTAGACATTGAATTTGACGGTATTTAAGGAACAGATTTTCTTGAACGTTTCGATGGAATAGTAGATATTGGAAATCAAATATTAATTTTGAACGACAAAACGTTTCCTCTATATTCAGCAAACAAAATCCAAAAGAACCCCGAAATTCAGAATGAATATTCAAGCTTAAAACCGAAAATAATGAATGAAATACAAATAGGACCAAGAACTGAACAAGTATACAAGTTAAAATCAAACTTGAAAAATACAGAAGCTAAACACTGTTAGCTACTGAGAAAGAAAAAGTAAGACTCCCAAATGCAATTGTTTAAATTGATGAAAAAGGTGAATTTCTGATAACAATAGCTAATATAAATGCAATTGGAAAAACAGACGATTTTTCATATTTAGAATTTGAAGAATTTGATGAAAATTATTTAGAACTTGAAAATAGAATTGATTTACCACAAGAAAAAAATCGTTTACAAGAAATGAAAAAATCACTTCGATTAGATCATTTGGATGAAGGAGAGAGAGAATTAATTACCAATCTATGCCTAGACTTTTCAGAAATTTTTTATATAGAAGGTGATCCATTAACTTTTACTAGTGAAATTAAACACTCTGTGAAATTGAAAGAAAATGCTCAAC
Organism: Gonioctena quinquepunctata; assembly: GCA_018342105.1. Taxonomy (NCBI): domain Eukaryota; kingdom Metazoa; phylum Arthropoda; class Insecta; order Coleoptera; family Chrysomelidae; genus Gonioctena; species Gonioctena quinquepunctata. The sequence goes on along the minus strand of JAFIRS010004020.1, from coordinate 6,164 downwards.
CAGTTTCAACAAAATCGTACAGATACCCTCATGTTCATGAAGAAGAGGTAAAATCACAAATTTCCAAATTGTTAGAACAAGGAATTATAAGACCCTCTATTTCCCTATGGTCAGCACCAGTATGGGTAGTGCCGAAAAAACTTGACGCTTCAGGAAAACAAAAATGGCGCGTTGTTATTGACTATAGGAAATGAAATGAAGTAACCATTGACGATAAATACCCTTTACCCAATATATCAGATCTTCTAGACCAACTTGGAAAATGCCAATATTTTACCACTCTCGATTTAGCCTCAGGATTTCATCATATAGAAATGAACCCTGTAGATATAAAAAAAACTGCTTTTTCTGTGGAAGACGGACTATATGAATTCTTACGAATGCCATTCGGAATGAAGAACTCACCCTGTACACTACAGCGTATTTTAGACCATATTTTAACCGGACTCAGAAATGAACGATGTTTAGTCTATATGGAAGATATAATAATTTATTCTCCAACGATAGACGAACATATCCGAAATTTAACACTTGTTTTCAAAAGATAGAAAAAAGCAAATTTGAAAATACAACCAGACAAATGTGAATTTTTAAGACAAGAAGTAGCATACTTAGGACATGTAATAACTAAAGAAGGTGTTAAACCAAACCCAACAAAAGTTGATTGTATAATGAATATTCCCGAACCAATGAATCCAAAAGAAATAAAACAATTTTCAGGACTCGCAGGATATTATAGAAAGTTCATAACTAATTTTTCGAAAATCTCAAAACCTATGACACATTTATTAAAAAAAAATAGTATTTAATTTTGATAATGAATGTAAAAATTATTTTCAAGAATTGAAGAAAGCTTTGACAACCAATCCAATATTAATTTATCCAAATTTCGACGAACCATTCATTCTTACGACAGATGCCTCATCATTTGGAATAGGTGCGGTATTATCCCAAGGACCAATTGAAAAATATTTACCGATTGCGTATGCCTCTAGAACATTATGTCCAGCTGAAACAAGATACTCAACAATAGAACGAGAATTGTTAACTATGGTTTGGTCAGTAAAACATTTTCGACCTTATTTATATGGAAGAAAATTCATTTTTATCGTAAACCATCGACCTTTAACATGGTTATTTTCTATTAAAGACTCTGGCAGTCGATTAGCCAGATGGCGTTTGAAATTAGAAGAATATAAATTCAATGTAATTTATTGACCAGGTAGAATACATAAAAATGCCGACGCATTATCTAGAATCAAAATAAATCATTTCAATGAATGTACAAAATTCCATTCAAAAATATTAGCCATTGATAATAAAAATGATGAACCAGAAATTTCAGACACAGAAACTGAAATTGCCCCAGAAACAATACTAGAAGAATTATCAAACTTTTCCAGACTTTTCAAAACGAAATCGATGATAGAATATTATAAATTTGAATTTACCAATGCTCAACTATTGGATAAAGCTCATAAAGACATTATAATTTTTCCTCAGAGAAATAAGACTACAAACTTGCATGACAAAATTTTTGAAGATATATTTGAAGAAGAACTGAATTTTCAATATAATAAAATGAATATATTGACAAGTAAAACAGTCAAAAACAGAATATACTATATTATGCCATTACCTCACGATCCAGAAAACGCGATTGAATATATGTGTAGATCATTATATAGATGCCAAGACATATTCAAAACATCAAAACTTTATCAAGTTGAAAATAATGCAGATTTACCAATACACGAAATGCTTTCTCACATTTTATCAGATAATGAGGAAATCAAATTTTTAATTTGACAAAATGTTGTAATAACACCAGAAAAAGATCAAATACCAATAATACTTGATCCCAGTGACATAGTGGAAAAAGTAATTTACACCGTGGAATTAACGAAACAATTCGACGAATCAGACAGAAATATAATTGGACAGGAATGACCAAAGATGTTGAAAAATTCATAAGAGAATGTGACACATGTCAGGAAACAAAAATTTGTCGGAAAAATTCAGAGAATACCTTAGTAATCACGGAAACACCCACTCCTTTTGAGAGAATAAACATTGATATATTAGAAACACCAGTGAAAAACTATATGTTAACGATAAGATGCGAATTATCTAAATTCACGCAAGCATATCCATTAGAAGATAAAACATCAAAATCAGTTGTAAACACTTTACTCCTCTACTTCCAACATTTCTGAACCCCTCTCAGAATACATGCAGATTCAGTAAGAGAATTTAATAGTAGTTTATTGAAAGACTTATGCCTATTACACGACATAAAACTAACTTTTTCTAGTGTAGATCATCCCCAATCAAATGGCTCGCTAGAAAGATTTCACGCAACTTCAACTGAAATGATTAGAGCTCATAAAACAGGGAACGCAGATGAACATCCTTTTACAATTTCACCCTATGCAGTGATTTGCTACAATAATTCCAAAAACGCATCACATGGATTCAGTCCATATGAATTAGTTTTCGGACATACTTCAAGTAGACCCCCCGAAGTATTATATAATCAAAAAGAATTAATGACAAAGTACATTAGAGACCTGAACAACAGAATGGAATACTATTATAGAATAGCTCGCGAAAAGATTCTCAGAAAAAAGGAAAAAACCAAAATCTGATTTGATGAAGAATTACATCATGATCCTATCACATACAATATTGGAGATAAAGTATTTGTGAATGAATCTCAGATAAAGAATAAACTAGAAAATAAATGTAATGGCCCATTTGAAATTTCAGAAGTTTACCAAAACTCAGCCCTTCTCGAAAACCCAGAAACGAATAACACTACTAAAGTCAATTTTGATCGATTGAAACCATATTTTGTTTCAGATCAATAATGGAGTATCATTTATTAATGATAATTCTAGCAGTTCAACTTGCCAACGCCCAGTATAACATCTCACCTATAAACAACTCGATAGGAGTTTACTATCATGAACAAGGTGACATGAAAATTAGTAATGAAAAATGACATTATTAGTTTATAAGGATATCGCTCCAATCAAAGTCGCGATAGATCATAATAATAAGATATTAGAAGACTTGACATTCGTGAAACAAATCACCCTGAATGCAATATTTAATTCTGGAATAAACCATATAAGTTATCAAGTAAGATAAGTGCACAAGTAGATTTAAAATATAATGAAATCAGAATGGATTCAAATGAATATGATAAGAGATACAAAAGAGGTAGGTATTCTTAACGGAATAGGCTCGATATGGAAAGCAATCACAGAAAAAAACCAAATAAAAAATTTCTAAAAACAAATTTTAGTAAAACTTCAGTTATGAAAGAATTCAATACAACTATACAGCAATTGGAAATAGATGAAAAAACGTTCAATGAAGATATAAAGAAAATTGAAACATGGATTTATAATTTGACAGATGAATTAGCAATACTCAACGCAAAGTTGAAAGCTATCGAAATCTCTGAACAATTACTAGAACGTTATACTTTTCTGGTAGATGAATTGAATGATATTTTGAATGCAATAACTTTTGCAAGACTCAATATTATTCATACATCAATTATAAGATCGAATGATTCAATAACATCTCTTCGAGATATTTCTCAAACAACTTAAAAGAACAATCTTCGCTTACTAATAAAAATGTCATCAATATCCAAATATTCAGACATTATATTAAAGATTCCCTCAGTAGAACCAGAAATCTATACCATTCACCGTGTGTACCCCATTCCTATCCTAGATAATAGAACTGGATTACATCACATTTTATCCACAACTCATAATTTCATTGCAAAAGACGATGATTCAATGTTGTATGTTGCTTTTCAGAACCTTGAAAAATGTAAACAATTATTTTTCAATTTTCAAATCTGTGAAAATGTAGTTTCATATCCAATTGACAGTTATTCATTATGTGAAGCACAAATTTTAAGACCACCCTTAGAACTTCCCAAAATATGTTCAGTTCCACTATTATTTGCAGAAGACTAAAATGTTTTTGAAATTCAATAAAATACATGGTTAATTACTTCATCAGATCCTTTAATTATAACCATTAATTGTCCAAAAGGAGATGTATCAACTCAAGTAATAAAAACTAAGACAATTTTGAAATTACAACCTCAATGCAATGCATATATTGGAAATACAAGAGTACATGCAAACTCTCTCATGTCTCAAGAACAAAATGTTACAAATAAAACACTTCCAATTTTGATACCTTATCAATGTTGCAATAATTTACCTGAAAAAGAAAAGCTACCTGAGCTAAAACCTTTGAAATTAAGCAAATTGAATGTTGAAAATCTGAATATTGCCCAACATAAATTAAATCAATGCGATGAAGGATTAGACAAAATAATAAATGAACCATTTGTGAAAAAACATATTTCATGGTTTACATATTTAACTATTACCATAATTATTCGTATTGTTTCACTATACATATTTTGTAAGTGCAGAAATAGACGTTCTATGAAAATTGGTATAATGACCTCAAGCATGAACGATCAGCCTCCACAACCTCCAAGACCATGAATAGCATTCTCATCCCTTAGAAGCTTACTACCCTCAAGGAGAAGACCAAGCATTCATCTTCAAGAACCAATTGAAGAGGAACAAATCGAATTGAATTCCAATACACCCTCAAAATCATATGCCTGATGAAAGTTGCCGCATCGCATCAACTTTCTTTTCAAGGGGAAAGTTGTTATATTAGAGTCATGAATGATCCCATTGTCCCAAGATTGCACAATGAAGCATCTTCTTCTACGCCGTATCTTCTACTACGCAGTTCGACTGGAAACCAGTCAACACATGTCAAGGTGCCATGCACCGTCAGCAAACCATAGTCTATAAAGGAGGATCGCAGACTCCAGGAGAGCATTCATTGACAATTCCTTGACATTCACTCATTAGTACTCATTGAATCCGATACATATTGTATTGTTTAAATATTCATCCCAGTTATTCATACTGTGGATTATTTGTAATTAATGAAAATTTTTTTTTTTTAAAAGACGTATAAGTAAAAAACCCCATAACATACCTATACAACCATGACTTGATCCATCTGAATCATATGTAGTAAAAAGGATCAATAAAATATATATATATATATATTTATATATATATATATATATATATATATATATATATATATATATAAATATATATATATAGGAGGCTCACCCCTGAAAAAAATTATTATTGAAGATAGAAAAACGAAATTTGGGGGTTGTGTATTATAGTTGGATTTCCATTTTTTTACATATTCACTTGCTTTGCCGTAGAAGACCCCAAATTTCGACTTTTAATTGAGACATCCTATATATTTTTACATATTTCGATCGAGAATGACACTCTGAATTCAACAACACCTCCCTTGTCAATATTTGACAAATAAAGTCATTTTCATTCGAATTTTTATTTTTCGATCTAGAATGCCGTGGATCGTATAAATCGCTTCATGCGTGAACAAGTACCATGGAAAGAATACGACTTTGAGGCTTTCGACTTCACAGTCGTTCCAAGAATTATTCAAAAGTCGCAAATTAGTCCATTGAAGTTCTGAATTTTCAAAATGACCGCCTCCTTGATCACGGCAAAGTTCAACTTTTCCAATTGTTGCGCGCATCACATTGATTAGCTGTTCCGCAGTGATGTTCTGGAATGCCACCCTTACTTTATACTCCAGTTCTTCACGAGTAGCTGATGCTGTGTTATACACCTGATTTTGTATTGTTCCCCAGAGAAAAAAATCTAGCGGAGTAAGATCTGGTGATCTAGAATATGAAAAAGAAATAATACATTATGAAAAAATATGACAACTTAAGAATGTACCTAGCAGGCTATTGAATAGGTCAATAAGTGCGATTCCACTTTTCTGGGAAGGTGTCATTCAGATGTTTTCTTACGACTTGAGAATTGTGAGGTGGCACTCCATCTTGTTGAAAATAGATATCAACTTTGTTAGCCAGTGGCAAATCTTCAATGAAATCAATAATTTTATTCCTAAGGAACTGTAGATATCTTTGCGCAGTAAGTTGTCCGTCGAAAATTATTGGCCCCAAAAGTTTTCCCCCGATAGTAGGAGATTTAAGCCGGTTCTGGGTCTCCCCCCACCACTATGACGTCACGTGTGACCTTGAATAG